>OY757187.1:103437970-103587970 GCA_963583895.1 Melanophora roralis | reverse complement strand
TTATCGCGACTATAAAAGCCAACTGAGCAAATACTATTATTTAAAATTTTCAGATCCAAAAAAGTATATATTTTGAAAACTATATATCTAACCAATGGATTGTTTTTTTAAGCGCCATCAGAGGGACCTGAGCTTAATTAGTGTTTAGGATGTTTTCATGAGTAAACAGTCTAGGAAATTAAAAAAAAGCGTTTAATTATGAAAACATTTAATAAAACAATTTTAATATACTAAATTATATATTTGAAACATTTTATATTCGTACTAAAAATGTATTTTTCATCTCTAAAAGTATTACACACAAAAACTTTAAGAAAATTAAGAAAAGAAAAAGAAAACTTTTTTCCAATTTATTCGCTCGCGATATATAGTAATTTTACTGCAGGCAAGATCAGCAGTCTTTCTCATTAAAAAATTGTTATCTCAGCAGTGTCAAGAGAAAAATAATTTTCACTATAGCCAAAAACATTTGTTTGTTTATCTAAATGAGTTAAGAGCTTTTATGTGGTGTACATGTATGTGTTTACACACATTTTTTTTTTACCAAAATTCCAATTGGAAAATGCACCGGCTTTTTATATACAAAAAATAACATTTTTTTATATCGAAAAAAAAATATTAAGGAAAATCTCTTTCTTTGTCTTGATTTTTGAGGATTTTGTAGTTAAATTAATTTTCCAAATGTTCAGTATCGGAGCGAAAGTCGAATGGAAAAGATCTATTTAGTGATTAAAAAAGCCTAAAATATTGTGAAGAAATATTAAGTGTGAATACAAAGTAATAAAAATCTATATATAGAACATACATATAGATACACATAAAATATTTTTTTTTATTTAAGTAAAGTACAAATATATATCTATTTGGCTTTAAATAAATCATTAAAGAAGAAAATACATTTAGTTGAAATTTGTTAAGAAAAATAACCCAAAAGAATATGACTGACATACCAGAAGCCGTTGTAAAATGTGTGTCCATGTTGAAGGCCACCAAAAGTGATACAGACAAGTTTGCTGCCCTCTTTATGGTCACCAAATTGGTTAAGGGCAAGGACTGTAATACAGCAGCCAAGAAATTGTTATTCGAGGCCATTGGCTTGACCTTCCTAAAGAAGCTGTTGAGTGGTAAAAACTTGCCTAATGACTGTCCGCCTTTAGTATATAAAAGCGTAGCCTTGTCAATACTTACATGTTTCTGTCAAGAGGAAGAACTGGCCACTCATAAAGATATTTTGGATGTTATACCTACCCTTTTAGAGATTGTAGAGCAGGCAGATGATGACGATTGTGATGATAATTTGATTGTAGTGAGTGAAGCGTACAGTTGTTTAAAGTTTATTGCCTCCCATGAGCCTGGCCAAAATGCCTTAATGACCATGAAGGCCATACCAAAAATGTCTCAAATTTATTCGGCACAAAGCTTCCAGACTGATGAGGCTTTGCAGTTGATTGTGCTGTTGGTAAACAAGTTTGGTGGTGCTTCCTGGACTGAAGATCCGAAACCCTTCCATGCATTGGTCCAACGTATTGCCTTAGATATGGAAACTGAAAACAGTGAACGAAAATATGAGCTTTGCAAAATTTTATCAGCCATTTTGAAAACATGCAGAAAAGAATTAATTTTAAATTCTCTGGAAGGGGAAATATGGCCTGAAAGTCTGTTCAAAGGCTGTGGTGATATTTTAAAGAGCAAAATTGGTCCCAAACAAAGAGATCCCACTTTGCATTTAATAGCTAGTACCCTTAAGGTTTTGGGTATTCAATGGTCTTTTATGGATGATGGCAAACAATTCTATTTAATGATCTTGCAAATGGCTGCCATTGAAGTTAGAATGCAAATGGATGAAAAAAAGTTGGAGGCTACCTTCCGTAACAGTGACTTGATCCAGTGTTGCTTTACCATCTTGGAGCAATGTGTCGAATATATGGCCAAAGATATTTTGGATTTGGAGGCCAAGGAAAAACAAACTACCTACTCCGCCCTTAAGGGGGCCTTCAATCAAGTTTTGGCCGTTTTAACTCGCGTTTCTAATGACAAAATGAAAGACACTACCAACCCCAAAGAAAAGGCTTTCATTAGAGGCACTGTACGAATTTTGGCCGCCTGGTTAGCCCAGGAAACTACTGCTATGAGACCTGGTATCTACAAATTATTGCCTTTTATGTTTAAGGTAGCAAATGAATCTTTTGAAGAGCTTAAAGAATGGAGAGCTGGTCCTAAAGACACCGAAGCTCCTGAAGATGTTCTAAGAGTAATGCTGCCAGCTTTGTGTCATCTAGTGGTTGAGGATGATGCCCGTAAAGTAGTTTTTGCCACTAAGCAAGATGAAGTGTTTTTGCAAAGTTTGGAATTTTATTTCTCTATTGCCCACTACAAGAGACCTCCCATACCAAGAGCTGAACGCTTGAAGCGTATGAATGAACCAGATCCCATTCCCTCGCCTGAACAAATGGCTGAAATGAAAGTTGCTCGAGCAGCAATTTGTGCTCTTTGCAATATCTTAATGAACCTGACTGTACTAGAACCTAAACTTGCCGAAGATGCACCATTTTTTGGAAATCTCTTTAAATTTGTTTACGAAAATTTGCCAGAACTTAAGGATACCCATGAAAATCTAGTTGTACATGGTAACTTATCGGTCTTGGGCTTACTGCTGCTTAAACAACAAGCCAGGAAGGTCAAACAAAATGATTTCTCTATATGCCGTTATATACAAGCCACCATACGTTTCCTTTGGGATGCCTACAATATTGATGAGTCTAATGATCCTACTGCTTTGGTAGTATCTATTGCTTATAAAGAAAACTGGATGGAGTTGGCGGAGCTCTGGTTTTTGGGTATGCAAACAATGTGCGGTGTCTTGCCTATGGTACCATGGATCTCTGAATTTGCCATCGAGTCCGGTTGGGCTGAGGGTATTGTTCAGACTTTGAAAAAAGTTAAGATCGGTACTCTGCCCGGCAATGTTAAATCAGCTTACGAAGACTTTTTGTCTCAACTAGTAGAGGTCAATTCAAATGTAACGGCGGTTTTGAAAAAAGCTGATGCTTTGAGAGTATGTCGTAACCATCGTATGATGGAATTGGGCAAGAAACTTTTTGGTGACTAAAACTTTTTTATGATTTCTTAAAATACAAAAAACTCATTTCTTATTTTTTTTTAAGAATTTTAAACTAAAATTTTTCTTGTTTAGTTTTTTTAATAAAAGTAGGTTCTGCAACTTTTAAAAATAATTTCTTTATATTCAACTGCGATTTTCTTTAAAATTTTTAATAAAAAAATTTTTTTAAATTATCCCAAAATATTTTCATTTATATAATTGTTTGTGGTTCAAATCCTGGAAGAATTTGCATCATCATAAACATTATTTATAATTATTTACTTTAGCCAAACGAACGTTCTATTCTGTTGTAGGCGATGATGTTATTTTGTGTTGTTTGTTTATTAATGTATGTTTGAATGTATATTGGAGATTTTTCCGCCCACAATTGATGACTTTTAGCGAAAAATTTCTTCTTAAAGATTTTTGTATAATCGAATTGGATTATATACAAACATATAAACATATCGATGGCTTGATAAGAAAAAGACGTAACTCGTCAGCATAATTTTTTTTTAATTAAAATTTGTGGCCGATTTTTATAAAAAATTGCATTAAAAATTTTCTTATTTAAATTTTAAAAATTTTAGGAGTTGGTTTTTTTTATTTAAAAAAAGTTGAGTTACGCATTTTTCATGCTAAGCCATCGATAGGTATTTATGTATATATTAGAGTATGTAAGTATGTTTTCGTTTTTAAACATATACTTATTAGAATCTTCAAAGTAGTTCAGCTGTTGTTTACATTTTGCATATTTTTTTGGAAATTATGGTGCTGCCAGATTTAAAAATAATGGCTATAATTGTATTAAAAAATCAAAAAGTTATGTGAATTAATTTTTTTAGAAGAGTTTCATGATCTTATATTTAAGGGACTAAGGAAAACCAAAAACAAAATGTTTGGCACAAAACTTGTTGATATTCATTTTTAAAATTGCATTTGTTGGTGGTAAAACAACCAAAAATATTATACTTTTATATAACGAAAATGACAATTGATAGTTTCTTTTTTAAAATATTACAAATAAATAATAATAAATAATGGCTTAAAACCCAGCTTCAAGTATACCGATAGACTCAGAATCACTTTCTGATTCGATTTAGCATGTCTGTCCGTCCGTCCTTCTGTGTGTCCAGGTACACTGGTGAACACACTATTACGGGTTTGAAGACGTTTTGAGCAAATTTGGTGCAGATCGATTTTTAATACTTGCAAAAAATTAATCTTTTCGCTGAAGATCTGCCTGATTATTGTAATAGCCCCATACAAAAGCCATCTCGAGAAAAGCATTTTGAAATATAAATTACTCAAATATATCTATATCTTTTCTAAATTTTGCATAGTATTTTGTGTCAACCTTTATGTCACTTACCTGCATATTAATGCAGAAATTTTAGTTATATTTTGTGATATAGCCCAAGTAAAATGCTCTCCTGAAACAAGAATTTTGAGCCTTGACTGACTGGAATATTTATTAATTTTAAAAAGTTTTGCATACGGGTGAGTCTTAGATTACGGGCTATGTTGTATATGGTATTATTGTAGATTATTAGTCACAATGACCTTTTGAGGACTGTGAATGTAAGGTTTCAACAACGTAAAGTTTTATAGAATTTTGAATTTCAGATCGAATGAGAAGGACCTAATTTTGTAATTTTAATTTTTTTTAATCATATTAAATTCATTGTTTTAGGAAAAACCTTCTAGAAAATGTGACGGATGTGACATTTTCATAAAAACTTTTGAAAAAACGATTAGCTGATTATTAAGTATGTGGCCATTTTAAGCTCTTGCGAAATAAGTATAGAGTGTGGTCCAATTTATCTGTATTTCAGTAATTTTTCTTTTTGACGTAAATATCTCGATTTTAATACCCTTCACATAAGTGATAAGGGTACATATCAGTCTGTCATTCCGTTTTTTTAATTATCCATTGCGACCCCATAAAGTGCATAAATTTTGGACACTTATAGATAGGGAAGTTGATATAGCCATGTCCGTCTGTCTGTCTGTTACTTTGTACATCTGTTAAAACTAAGTTTTCGGAGTCAATTTAAGCACTACGGACCAGGTTTTGATGTAAAACTACTAGAAATATTCATGAGATGGTTGCTTTTTAAAACGACTAAGATCAGTTCACCACTGACCTAGATAAAGGCAAAATACTGCTACTGCATCAGTTTTCTTCGAACAAAATCAAAAACTCCATACAAAATATGTTACAAATAAAAACTGGCAACGCTGTTAACCATATGTACATATATGGGTGGGCATCAAAAATACGCAAAAATTTTCTTGTATGCTTAGACGTAGGTATGTATTATTATATGTATGTATGTAGGTACATAAATATGTATGTGGGTATGAACATATATATGTATGTATTCACATACGTATGTATGTATACATGTATGTTTGCTTATATGTTTAAGTATAAATACAAACAATCATACATATAAAAAGCATTTTTAATATCATTTTTGCAGAACCAAATAACTCGGCTGGATCAGATGGCTGAGCATATATACAGACCTGTGAAGGATATATAATATTCGGCACAGCCGAATATAGCATTCTTACATGTTTTAATTAGAAAAAATTAATTTTCCCCATTTAAGGTCGTTTTACCTGGAATTATCCTTATACATAAAAAGACTATAAAAATTACTTTTAATTTTTACAAATTTTTATAATTTTAAGATAGATTTTCCTGCTAAAAGTCCTGGAGGAATATTCACAACAGTGAAAATTAAGTGAAAAGGTGATAACAAATTAGGAGACAAAAAATAGCCACTTAGTTCCTATTAATAGCCAATTGACCAATATATTCGAAGAGCTAACTCAACATTATATTTTCATATCTTTTGGCAGCACCCTTAGTGCTCCAAAAACCAAAAATTACCACATACGGGTTCGTTTAAATTTTTAGCAAAATGAAGTCTTCTTTAATTTTTTATTTCATCTTATATAGTTAAAATAGGAGAAAAATACCGATTTTACCTCTTGAGCTCTTCTTGTACCTCTAGGGCTTCGAATTTCCAAAATTTTTTAGTAAGTATCTTAATTGCGAAAAATTGTAGCCGCAGTCCGAGTTTCAAGTTGTTTGCCTTTAAACTGAACTATGATGAATCGGTTGCTCTTTTATTAATAAAATTATATTTTACTCAAAAAATAATGTGCTTGCAATTTGATTAACAAGACAAACAATATAAAACATGACTTCGATAATTTGGGTAATCTATGCTATAATGCCCCTCCCCTTCCCCATCTATTTTTTCACTGAATTAGTTCACCATGAAAATGCCGACAAATACCAAACGATTAGAACCTGTGTTGTTAGTGCCTTGCTTTGTATTATATTTAAATGGTTTATTACGTCTATAAAACTTTGACCAAACAAATTTCAATTGTAGGGTTATTAAGGCGAAATATTACAAAAAACGTTTGTTTAAAGGTTTAAAGAAAACTGTTAATATATTCTATAATTATAACCCCATTACTGCCGTAAAAAACCAACCAGAAAGCAAAAAAAAGGGGGTAAAAGGTTGACCAGCAAAAATAGTTCTAACTGTTTGTGAAAGTAAAATTTTTACAAGCAGAAATTATTTTAGCAGTAATTTTGTCATTAGTTGTGTTCAATAAATTTCCAGTAAATATGTACTTAAAACAAGAGAGTAAAAAGAAATTTTTAAAAATTTCTCACAAAAAATAGTGATATGTAAAAGTGTTCATTTAGTTAAAATAGCAAGTAAATGTTATTGCAAACCTTGTTCAGAATTTTTTTTGATTTTCAACGCTTTTTAAATCGGCTTTCAGTGTTTTTTCATGAAAATTTTATTTTTCTTTTAAATTCTAGTTTATAATATTTATTCAGATATTCCAAAAAATATTTTTGATGTAAATGTAAGTTAAAATTTACCTTAAGCTTAAACCTTAATAAAGAGGAAAGAAAACTGTAGGAACATTAAATTAGAATTAATTACAAAAGCTTTTAAAAAATATATTTTTTGGCTATTTTAAAGGAAATATTTTTCAAATGATATTAACCATTAAACAAAATCTAATATGCTAATAAGTTGTAACTAAAATACATCCAGCAATAAAGCTTATCTAGCTACCGTAATAATGGTGCAGCATTTATCTTAATTATAATTAATAACTGCACACAAAAAATTATCTAAGAAAACTTTACTTAAATCAAGCCATAGCGGTGTCAAAAGTACGGTGAGTACGGTTTTTCTTAAATCATGTACGAAATTTCTTACTCCAAGTCAAATTTTTCAAGTACTAATTTCTTACTTTTAGCCACAATTAAGCCAATGAGGATTGATTTAAGTTCGGAACCGTACTTGATATAAGCCAAAAAAGATTGATTTAAGCCATAAATGGGATTAATTCGAAAATGAAATGTCATTTTTTGACTTATAAAGCTTTATTAAAGAAGAAGACTTTTTTTATATTTTCTTTTTTTTATAGACACTTTAAGCTTACAATTTAAAAATTTCATTTTTTGTACCTACCGAAGCTGAGATTCGAACCAGGGACTTTCTACACTGCATCACAAGCCGTTACCTCTAATCCACTGAGACACTTTGTTTTTAAATGTAAAATAATATATTAAAACAAAAAGTTTTTTTCTGCTTGATTTGTTGAAGCAATCCGAATAGGTTTGATTTAAGAAAATGTAAGTAAGGATCGTACTTAAGATTTTGGATAAATTCAAGAATAAAATTCTTGATTTTAGAAAGCGAGTTTTCTTTCTGTGTGTTAGTTTTATAAAATATATTTAACTTTTTTCCATAACGCCCTAATCTGGTATCGTAGAAAATATTTTGTTAAGGACACATTAAAAAAATATAAATAAAATAGTTTTTTAATAAGAAATTTTTATACAAAATCAGGGGCCAAATCGTCACGTTCGATTCGAATCGAACATTAACTCGATTGATCGAGTTGTCAATGCTTTTAGTACAGGAATTCTAATAAGAATTTTTAAATTTCGATTCGTATCGAATGTGACGATTTTGTCCCTGTATTTAAAGTCTACTTGAAATAAATATTTTTTATAATCCCCTTAACCATTAGGTTTTTTTTTCAATAAATTCACTGAATACTTAATATTGTTTCTCACATGTAATTAAAAGTAAACAAAAAATTTTCTCCTGAGGCGCATTAAGTCACTACTTATGTATTTGTATTTAAAAATGTTTGTTTTTATATAAAATCGCCAATGTTTTTAATATGTGTTCGGCAAAAAATGTCGCAATTTTTATTTTCGAAACTTTTTTTGTTTCGTTTGAATAATTAAGTTGAAGGCTCTTTTAAACAGAATATTTTTTTGGTTGTTCGATTATTAATTATTTTTTCAGATATACCATTAGGTCATTTATTCAGTTTGTTTTTGTGTGGTTTTTTGAAAAAATTTTATTTCTTCTTTTTTACATAGTTCACACTTTCATATAAATGCGCATCGATTATAAATGAATAATAATAAATATACAGGGTGTCTGGTGGCAGAATTATATTTTTAAACTTAAATAAAAAAATTGACTGGAAATATGTTTTTTTTTAAGATTATTATATTAAGATATCTTTAGTCAAGTTAAACACAGTCTTAAAATGGAGCCTTATGTTCTGTTCCACACGCTCCAGTAAACTTGGTTCAATTGAGAAGATTTCTCGACGAGTATTTTTCTTCAAAGCCACAAGAGTTTGTCATTATAAACCATTTTTTTTAAGGAAATCCCATAAAAAAAACCACGGGAGTTAAATCGGGTGACCTGTGTGGCCATAATTTGTCTATAAAGCGACTGATCAGTGCTTGAGGGAATTTTTCTGAAGCAAATTCATCGAAGCTCTGGCTGTGTGTGCAGTTGCCCAATCCTGTTGGAACCCCGTGTGTAAAGAGTACGATGGATGAGCTCGCAGGTTTATCAAAAAGAATTCCGGTATCATGCTTCCTGGGGCAATATATTGATTTTTAATGATTTAATCGACGATTGTGGATTCCTGGAAACCAGCAATGACAGTTTTGCTTGCTGGCGTAGCCGTTTAAGTGGAAATGAGCCTTGTCGCTCTAATATCGCTCTACAAAAACTTTTGCGTAAATCGAAGTCACTTTCTTTTAGTCTTGAACGATTTGAATTCTTAACCGGATTAGAGTTCAGATCTTTTTTTAAAATAATATAAATAATCGCTCTAGGAAGTCCCAGTGAGTCTGCTCTTTTACGTATTGAAACTCGCGGATTTTTACGTAAACTGCTTTCAACCAGTTCAACGTTTTTGGGAGTCCTTGAAGACGGACTGGGCTCTGGCCGTGGGACACTTATAGCCGAAGCAGTTTCGCGGAATCTCTGCACCCACGAAATGGATTAATTTTACACTCGGTCTATTTCGCTTGAATCGTTTCTCTTCTAAAATGTATCCACAGCTCACTCGACCACTGCGAAATTGTGAACCGTCACCCGTTCCTCGGCACCGCTTAACACAGTTTGAAATAATCATACTTAAATATATAAATTTGAAACAGACACCCTGTACTTAAATATGAAAACATGCATTTATATAGTATTTTAAATTTGTTTTTAGTATGATTCTGTGGTTTTTATGTTGCAATATTGGTTTAAATAAAAATCATCACGCATCATTGATTTTGTCTTAATTAATATGAGTTTTATTTAGTTAAAAAATTTAACACCAATTAGTCATTGATTTTCCTTACAGAAAAAATATATATTACACCCTTATAACAATATCTACTTAGAAAAGTTTTATTAACTCAAAGTTTATGGCTGATTAAAATTCTCATTTAGTTTACTGCACTGCAATATCCTTTCTGTTTCTTTTGTCGCCAATTATAAGGAATAGTTTATGTTTGGAATTTCCAGGCATTTGTCTTAGGATTGGCCATTATTTTATTAAAAGCCCTTATTATAAAAATTTCCTTAATCTGAAAATATTTTTAGCGGAGGTATGCTTGTTATTTATATAAAATAAGACGAGGTGTAGGGCATATTACGTTTACTTGTGCGCTTCTTTACAACTAAGGGACACAAAAAAAAATTCGTATTAAATCATCTACATTGCTTCAAAGATTAATATAGACACACCCTACTTGACAGTGTAATTTATGAGACAAATTAAAGCTGAATCAACAAATCAAAAATTTTCAAATTTCTTTACAGGACATTTAAATTCTTGATTGACAAAAAAGAAGAAAAAACATTATAAACGATTTTTAAACTTAAGACGAATAATGTTTTTTTAACTTTTGACCAACTTTTATACTATGCAAGATTTAATGTTATTAATTAATTTAACACAACGGTAAACAAAGCAAAATCATTCATCCGGACAGATTTACTTAGTGGCAGGGCGAACAGTCTAGTAAAGCCAAAACGAGGACATCTAAAACGCAAGTCATTATGCATGGCAGAGCTGGGAAGGTTAACAAAGATCATTTAATATAATGTTTAAAAACTAAGAAAATCAGAATTTTTTTGTTCTAACAACAAAGCCTTAAGAAATCACGACTAAATCAGAAATTAAATTTACCTGAAATACATTGGCACCCCATGTAAAACACACCATAACTAAAATTTTACCACATTGAACAATTTTATTAGGACGAGAAAGGAAGATGGCGGATGACTATAAATTGTACCTTAAACACAAAAGATGTTAATTATGGGGATTTATAACAACATTGTGTACCAAAACGTATGTAGTCTAGGCAGCCATGACATTCAGGATGATTAAGAATAAGACCGACAAACAAACAAGTAGAAAGGAAAAAGGACAAAGTTAATCAACAATATCTATGAGACACCAAAAAGCAAAGTAGTAAATTTCAAGATGCGAGAAAATAACCTACATTAGGCGCTAACGTAAATGAAGCGAATAAGCAGAAAACAAAAAGTTTTTCGTTTTGTACAAACCTAAAAACAGTTTATAACTGAAATTGGTACAATAAAAATTGATTCCAATAAATTTGTTGGTTTTTTATTGCTGCTTATTTGTGCCTTAGCAAAAGCCAATAAATTACAAAATTTAAGAACTTTTACCCTTTTACACATACACACAAACATAACTGGTAGAGACCACTAAACATTAACACGCTTAAACATTTTTAAAAGGACAAACATTGCTAAGGATATCCTTTAACAATGGCAAACGAATTAAATATTTACTTTTTCTAATTTAATTGGGAAAGTTCAAAAAAATAACTGAAATGAAAACGAAAGTGACACATACTTATGTGTTTAAATTTTTAAAATAACTTTGAAATAAAACATAAGAAAATCATGAAATAAAAAAACCGTCCTAAGCTAATGGTTATTTCTTCAGTGCAATTATTATGTTTAAACTTAGTTTAAATACCAAATTTTTTTTAGGAACTGGTATTTATATTAAACTAAAAAATTAAACCAATGATTACTTTAATTAAAGAAACCTAACAGCGCGCTATGTGGTGATATCGTCCAACGAGTGGCCAAGAAATAATATTTGGCAAAAATTTGTAAATTGTCAAAATATAATCAGGCCTACCTAATATGGACCTCAAAATTTAGTACAATTACTTCAAATAATAAAATTTAATCAGACCTGATATTGTATTATTTAAACTCTAAAGAGTCGTGTCCTTGCCATATATCTTTAAAACAAAAATTGCCATAGCGATGAGGAAATAAATGATAGCCTAGCGAAATTTTGTTCAAACAATAGTTAGTAGAGTTGGTAAAAAGATCACACGAGAGACTGTCTCCTTGTCTAAAACCTTGTTTGATACTGCAAGGTTTAGAAATATTCCTGCCTATCTTCACTGAGGATTGTGTATCAGTTAAAGTTATCCTGCAGAGTCATACTAGTTTCGGATGGATACCAAACTCTGACAAAACTTCAAGCAACTTTGAACGTAGGGGGCCGTCCAAAGCGGCCTTGTAGTCAATCTCTCTTTCTTGGGTATTTTTCAGGATTTGGCGCAGTGTGTACATCTGGTCAGTGGTGGATTTGCAAGGCCTAAAGCCGCATTTATAGGGCCCAATTGTCTCCTCCGCTTTTAATTTGCATCTTTTACACAATAGGCTGGATAGAATTTTATAGCTAATTGTAAGGAGACTTATTTCTCTATAGTTGGCACATACTGTCTTGTCTCCTGTTTTGTGCACAGGACATAAAACACTGATGTTCCAATCCTCGCGTATGCGTTCCTCTAGCCAAATCGTATAAACAAGCTGATGCAGCGTGTCGCCTCCGATCTTAAATAGTTCAGCTGGCATACTGTCGGCTCTTGCTGCCATGTTTTTTTTTTGACCCGGGTAACTACTAATTTGACCTCGTTCTGGCTAGGTGATATGCACTCAATATCGTCTTCTGGGACTGGTTCTGTGATATCTTTATCGTTGCTATTTTGAGATACCAACAGGCGTGAAAAATGGTTTTTCCATGTCCTCGGCATACTATCTGTATCGGTCACCAAATAACCTTCTTCATTTTTGCATGAAAATGTAACTATACCAAAGCCTTCAGTTCGGTGTTTTACCTTCTGGTAAAATTTTAGGACTTCATTTTGACTGCTGAACATCTCGATACGCTCACACTCTTGCCTTTCCATTTAAGTCGCATACTTTTATTAATAAAATACACTCAGAATTTAATTTTAGTAATTTTTCCTCCAAGAATTCGTGTCCTTCCAACATAATCCTAATATTAAAATGGTCATTGCCATGAGAAAGGTGATGAACGCTTAGTTAAACTATGCTTTAGATATGTCCAATTTTTTTGCCATTTCAAACAAGGATACGCTCTCCTTTAAAATATGGGTTTTCAAATAAAGTAAAATAACAAAAAATTAAAAGAAATCTTTTTTAAATTGTATCAACTAAATTTTTAGGATTCGAGTTTTTTTATTTATTATCCTGAAAAAGTAATGCCATAACAAAAAAAATATTGAGAACTTTATGAAACTTCATTCGGGCATATATAATGACATGATTTGTAATCTGTCTAAATTTCTATCCATTACGTGCTAATTTGAAAAAAAATTATTTGTACTTTAGCTGCCTCTGAAATAGTAAAAAAATTTTTCCAAATTTTGGAGGGTGTTTTAAGTTTACTCTTTTTTAAATTTTTTTAATTTTTAATATTTTTCGTACTTGTGTTTTCTGCCAGAAAAAAAGCACCAAGTTGTAGCTTAACAAATAATTTTTTCACTTGCTATGAAAAAACTAAATGTTTTGTCATTAAAAAAATCTCACGCCTACTCTTGACAAACTTGTTAGTTCAACAGAAACACCAAAATTTATGCATGTTAATACTAAAGCTGGAGGTCCATACCATACGTTCTATGCGCTGTGCGTTCTCTCCGACTCTCACAAAAGTAAAATCAGTGTAGTTATATGTGGCAAGAAACATAACAAATTGCATAGAACGCATTGGCGCAAGTAACGGATAAAGTAGGTTTACTTTCTACTTTTTCATACGTCGCATGCGAAATGAGAAAATGAGAGAGGTTTTGTTATCCAGTGATGACAAATTTTAAATGCTATCAAAAAACATGTATGTGTGGTAGATTATATTTTTGGTATATTTTGTGTTAAAAACAGTATGCTATGAAAGAAAATGCTTTTATTATAAATTTTGCAAATAATTTTAAGAATAAATTTCCTTAAAAATAAGTTTTCAACACAAATATTTTGTAGCCAAAGTTAATATTGTTTTTATCGACTACTTTTATATTTTAAGTGTCATCTCTGTTGTGTTTTTATTTATGTAAGTGTAATGAAGAAAATCTGATTTCTCTTCTCTTCACTTTTCGCACAAAACGTATTGCATGTAACTTGGCAAAAACAAACGTATAAAACGTACAGAAATATGATACGCATAGAACGGAGCCACGCATATAACGTATGGTATGGACCTCCAGCTTAAATGTTTGCTCATGATCATTCAAAAACTTTTAATTACATATTATGCCTTAAAAAGCGTTTGCAAGTGTGGGCGTACTGAGACCATTTACTTTATGCTGATGAGTTTAAAAACATTTCAAAGATATTAGGAAGATTTTATTAAAACTTTTAGAATCATTATCTGCCATGTTTCTTATTTTATTAAACTTAGTTTAGCGCTGTGCTAAATTGCTGTTGCCTATTAAAACACCGCCCATTTAGAATAATTGTTTAAATGAACTTAAGTTGTTACATTGCTTTTTAAATATCGGTTTGTGTAAAATTTTTATATATTTATCTAAATACCTTAAACAAAACAAGTAAAATTTTTATATTCGTACTGCAAATATTATAATAAAAATATTTTGTGCCTGATTTGAAGTTGATAGCAATCCTAGACTCTCCTCTCCCTGCTTCTATTCAAATAATTTTGTTTTTCAAAAATAAATAATTGAAGTCGATAAATGTAATAGTTTCTAAAATATATATCGTATCGAAAATTTGACAAAAGTTGTTATTTTGTATGGGAGCTGTCACACCCTCTGCTCCTAATCACATCATTTTTTGTTTCTACAAAACATTTGAAGTCGATAGCTGTTAAAGTTTCCGAGAGATGGTGTATCAAAAATTTCATAAATTTTTGTTAATTTGTATGAAGGCTACTACTTTCCTTACGCTTATCTAAAAATTCTTTTCTAAAATTGTAATTGTCCAATAACTTTTTGGAAAACATTTGAAATCGATAACAGTTGATTGTTTCCCAAAAATAGAGTATTGAAATTTTTATAAAAAATGCTAAATTGTATGGAAGCTGCCTTCTAGCCTGCTCCAGTCCAATATTTTTTTCCAAACTAAGGTCTTATTGTCCAGTTACTTCCTAAATAAATTTCTAATTCTATAGCTGTTATAGTTTTCAGACTTAGCGTGAAAAATATTTAAAAAATTGTTGGGGGAATATTCACTTCGCCTGATCGTATCTGAAATTTTTTTTTCTTAATTTAGGTCCCTATTTTTAAAGTATCCATGAAGAGGGTGATTGTGTTTACTGAGATATATATAGGGATATATGAACCGATTTTTTCCTAAACAAAATTGATTATTTTGTGTTTTCGCTTATATTTCGGTCCATAGTGAATCGAATTAGCTGATAATGATATCAAAACGTTTTCTTTGCGACTTTATTTGAGTCCGGAAACTTGATTTCAACAGACACACAGACGGACAGTCGGACAGACAGATATGGCAATATTGAATTCCCTATCTTTAAGGATGCAT
This sequence comes from Melanophora roralis, assembly GCA_963583895.1. NCBI lineage: Eukaryota > Metazoa > Arthropoda > Insecta > Diptera > Rhinophoridae > Melanophora > Melanophora roralis. The sequence goes on along the minus strand of OY757187.1, from coordinate 103,572,649 downwards.
AGTTTTTATACTTTATGGGGTCTAAAATGACAGGTTATGATACGAACCGGCGCCTGGCTCGACTCATATGGTCTTAAGTTAGCTGCACACAAGACTGAGCTTCTGTTAGTCACCAGAAGAAGAAACCCACTAGAGATTAATATGAGTATTGGCGAAGAGGTTGTAAAAACAAAAACTGCGATAAAATATCTTGGGATAAGATTAGACTCGAAGCTTACATATGCCGCTCAGATTCGGTATGCTGTATGGAATTCTGAAACAGCATCCTTCTCTACGGATGCGAAGTCTGGGCCGGGAGCCTAAGTGCAAGCTGCAGATGTCAGCCACTGAAAACAGCTCAAAGAATAGCTGCACTAAGAGTAGCCTTCACGTACCGCACAGTATCAGCAGCAGCGATTCAAGTCATAGCTGGAATTATACCCATCAAGCGGAAGAGTGCATAAAAATCTTCATAGCGAGGCAAAATAATAGCGCAGAAATGTCGTATGTGGCGGCAGTAAAGGACGAAACTCTCCAAAAATGGCAGGCACGCTGGAAAGACAAGGAACAAGGAAGATGGTTGGCAAAGCTAATCCCAGAGCTAAAATATTATTAACCAGAAAGACAGGTGAAGTAAACTTCTGCATTACGCAGATGTTATCAGGGCATAGATACTTTAGAAGGTACTTCTACAAAATGGGAAAATGTTACACACCAATGTGTCTGTATGAGGAATACGATGTCCAGGATCATGCAAAACACACCTTTTTTATGTTCAGTCGCTGGGCTAAAGATCAAGAAAAGTTGTTTCACAAAGTAGGAAATATTACAACGGAGAATCTCATAGACACGAAGATAAAGGACGAAGAAAACTGGAATGCGGTATCAAGTAATTGTGAACGTATATTAAAGATAAAGAGGAAGGACCTAGAGGGGTCCCAAGCACAATAATATTGGGTAAAAGATCCGGAGAAAGGAGAACAGATGGGGGCTTGGACGTAAGCAATATATCGATGACGGGGCAATCCCCACAGGGGGAAGTAATGCAAAGCGGTGCCACTCCCGATGGCTATGGTGGGTGGGTTTTTAGTCGGTAGGACGAGAGCTAGCCCGACATAGCACATTGAATGACGATTCAACATGTAATGCAGTAATGCATTTTCCCATCTCACTCACAAAAAAAAAATAAATAAAATGGGGTCTAAAGTGAATATTGTAGATTTAACAAACGGAATGACAAACTGATGTATACCTAGGGTGACCATTCGTACTGATTTTATCAGTACATGTTCTGATTTCTCTTTTGGTGCTCAAATCAAATTGGGATGTGATTTTGATTCGTTGGGTATAATTAAAGTTGGATATTAGTGTACAGAAAATTAAAAGCGTACTGATTTTGACCCAGAAATAAAGTCCCCCTATGAATACCATTATTACTATGTGAAGGGTATAATAATAAAATTTTTTTTAAAGAAAATTATCTTTTCCTCTACATTGCTGTAAGTGACAATTTGAGAATTTTTTTTAACTTTTTTACACAAATTTAAATGATTTTAAAAAGTCCCGTCTAAATATATAAACTAATTCATACTGAATTAGGTTAAATAATTGCTTCTCAGCCATTTTTTTGCTTTGTTTTATCTTTTAATGATATCTAAATGTTAAAAATATAAAATCCCTACGCAATTTTAAAAGCCAACAGCGGTAAATATTTACTTGCACTATTAGAAAATCTTTAAAAAATAATATTTACAAACTTAAGGTAACAAGAATAAAGAAAAACATGCATGTATTTGTATGGGGTTTAACACAAAATCACGTGTTCGTTGACTTAAATATTTAACCTCATATGCATATAAAAGTGTTCATCTATTGGGATAAAAAATTCCTATACAAACATTTTGTAAAGCTTTTAACTAAGTTCATCTTTCATATATGAAGACAACGAATTTCTAACACTTTACTTAATGTAAAATTAAGTGTTAAGTCATAAAAAATATAAATTTTTTTATTAATTTTTGGCTTTGAATCAAACATATCTGTCTTTCTAATCCTTTTTTAAAGAGTGATTTTTCAGCAATTTTTTTTTCTTGCATATTACTGCTTAGCAAGTTCAATTTGGTCTATTTTTTAACCATAGGTCAAATGACAAGCTAACAACAACGATTATTGAATTTTATCATCAAAATTCACACTCGTTTAAAGAAGTGCCTCTTGAGGCGGCTAGCCGGAATTGGGTAAGGAATCGCACCAATCGGAAATTTATTCAGCAACACTCATACGTAGAGTTCGGAGAGAGAAAAATATTATAGCTGTATCTGATAATGTTGTTAATGAACGCAAATTACTGATTCGGAAGGTACTGTTTACATTAATGGGTACTTGTCACTCTCCACTATTTCAAAAATTTATTGAAGAGCTTTGGGCTTAAAACTATTTAAAATATAGATGGCGAAAATGCAAAACCACGTGTCCCACCAAAGCGGCTAATTTTTTGTGAATGTAAAGCAGAAAAAAGCATTGCAAAAACCGTAATTGCATCCTGAAAAATGCCGGTGACATCAATGGTCCTTACTTTTTCAGTAACAATAAAGGCAGAAAAGTGAGTGCGAATTGCGGGCACTGCAATGCGATGATAATAACATTTTTTTTACCAAAATTGATAAGTTGAATTTGGCTGACATGTGATTTTAACAAGACAGTGTCTTAGGTCACACATCACGCTAAACAATAAAAGGCCAGTTTAGTGATCAATTAATTTAATTAATCTTTGGAGCCGGTCAACTGGTCGCATAGATCGTAGGACTTAGACTATTTTTTGTGAGGACAAGCTTGCTCGGTTGATGCACTGGAGCCAATGATTAACAGCTAATTCGTGAATAACTGGCCGATATGTTGAATAGAGTTTACCAAAATTGGATCCAGCGTATGAACCATTTAAGGTTTAGCTGCATTTAACATTCATATAAAATAATCTTAAAGCATTGAATTGAAAATATTTTTAATATATAATACTAGAGTTCGTAAGTCGTCTTTAATTCAAATCGGAAATCTATTAAAAAAATCATCCATTGAAATACAATTATTACCAATTCTAAGGTAAAGCGAGTATTTTTTTTTATCTCGTAAGTTAGCAGTTCCAATGATCTCTTACTAATAATTCGAATATTTCAACGTTGTTTATTTGGTATGTTTTTATCTAATTACCATGTAGTATTTAACTACACCTTTCATATAAAAGATTAAAAAAAATTACAGTTAGGTTGCTTTGTACCTGGTAATATTATGGCGCCTATATATGAAAATATATATACCTCCTACACCAAATAGGTGTGGTAAAAGAGTCTGTGTTCAAGCCTATGGAAATTAGAGTGAAGTTGATAAAACATATCTTGGGCTTATTTTTGGAAAGAAGTTCAAACAGTGGTTAATACCAAAAATCTAAAGGAACTGTGGGTAGAAGGTTAAATTTTTACCTGCTGTTCGTAATTGGCAGGGTATGTTTATTTTATTTATTAACAATAACTCAATACTTTTTCTTCTGGGACAATCGAACCAGTAGGGATCGTGATAAGTGAAGTCACTAACTTACCAAAGTGCTTGATAGAAGTTTTTACTTGGATTCACAGAAGTTAGTGAAAACAGGTGTCATAACGGTTAAACACATTATTTTAGGTCAATGTTGCTAAACAATCGAACTCCGTGGCTCATGTTCAGAAATGAATACAACAAGACAGTAAGAAACCACGAAATTACGAGCCAAGCACCTATTGGGAAAAATGGATGCAATGTTACAGGAAGCCATTATATCCATTTGTGGTTTCACTGCAAGTGTGTTTTTAAAGCAGATGTTAACTATAAGATTTAAATGAAAAAAGGGTATTTGTGTTTATCTAACAACTAATACTTAGGAAATTTCTACCTGCAGTGAATGTCAGCTAGAAAAATATTAATCTGAAAGGGTACCACTCATGATTATATTATTTGATTTCCATAAAAGTTTTAAAAACTCACCCTGATTTTTATTTCCATTATAAGGGTTTTTCGCATTGTTCAGAAAAAAGAGATAGTCTTAAACAATGCTGTTATCTGCCAGTGATGGCAAAATACGTTTGGTGCAAAAGTATAAGATCAATTCTAAATAAAACGGATAAAAATGAGAAATATTAGTTTTATTTTCTTTAAAAAAATAGATGATCTTACGTCCTTAATACAATAAAAATTATCAATATGCAAATAATTTGCCAAATTTTAAAATTTTATTTTTTCTTTTTTTTGACGAAAATGTCATGCCTTACATCAATGTTATAATAGTTTTTTTTGGCAAACATAAATTTTTAATACAAAAAGAACCAAAAATAAATAAAAAGCCCGTAGAATGATGTGTTCACAGTTTTCAAGTGGTCATTGCAACCAGAAGCTATGCTCTGAACATGTTTTAAGCAAAAAAGTTCACACCCTTTCAAGCGACATTGCCCGTAATAAGTAGTACTGGATTATTGATAGTCAGCATTGAATTTTGTTTTCACTCAATTTAAAAAAAAAATGGGATATCACCAAATTGTCCCCCTGCCCACAAGCTGTATAGTCCAAGTCAGCGTTTTCGTATATATCTTTTCCTGTCAAAGGAAATTTTTGCAAATTCGGTTCATATATTAACCTGAACTTGCAATGACTGTGTTGCGGGCTTAATTAGCATTATCCACGCCCATCGCCAACTGCCTTGCTTCACTGCGGTGTTGTCTTTCGAATAAGTTAAAAAAGACATACACAAATTCTTGTAAAAATTTAAGTAGGTAAATGAACCAAACAAAACTGGAAATATAAATTTCATATACTGTAGGAGAAATTGTGTATAAAAATATTTTGGTTTAACAAAATGCAAGTTTTATAAGCTTATCTATAAACTATTTTTTTTTTTGTGTTTCGTTGGCTTATAAAAATGCATTCATAAATATTTGTGTGTGTATTGTTACTAAAAGACTGCTAAAACACATAATTCCTAAAATGCATACAAACATTCATTGGTATACATATCGGTGGCTAATAAAGAAAACGCGTAACTCCATTTTTGGTTAACAAACACGAAAAGAAAAACACTTCATAAAATAAAAAAAAAATAAAATGACTTACGCCCTTTCTACAATAAACCATCGATATGTATAGTTTTACGTTTATATTTTATAGGTAACCTCATATACATGTTTGCAAAAAATAGTGTATTTTACCATAAAAAAATTTCTTTCTTTAAAATAAATGTGCAAAAATTAGTTCCTTTTTTTATCCTTCGTAAAATATGTGTGAAAATTTTTTTGTTTTTTTTTTTTTAATTTTTTATACATTTTGCAACTTAAGCAAATGTTTTTTTATCTTTGTTTACATTTCTTTTTTTATGAATGTGTAAATTTAAAAGTAAACATATTCCTACATATGTATATTTGTATTTGTGTGTGTGCGTATTATTATGTATTTGGTAAGTATGATTCTTTTTCAACATAAATTTTATTTAACATAAAAAAAGTTAAAAGGGTATTGTTGCCGAATAATTCAAATAGTGTTATGAAACACAGTACCGATCCTTTTCTTACACTTTGTTTTGACATTGAACGCGTATGGTTAAATGTCTTTAAGGGTTTTTGGGAAAAGTAGTATAGTAAACAATAATTAATTAATTCCAAATAAAATTTTTACGTTTTCTTTTAAAAAAAAAACTAATTAAACAATCCCTTTAAAAAAAAAACTTACAATATAAAAAGAATAAATATTTATATTTTTCATAAGCTTGTATTAAAATTGTATTGATTTGCTTAGAATAGCTTAAGTGACCAGTTTAATTTTTTGTGTTAACCACATTATTTGAATATGTTTCCTATTATTTTATGTTCCACTGTTTAAGTCTTGCTAAAGAGTTGAAACAAACAACAAGGAACACTTTTTTAAGAATGAATTTAATGGCGTTACATTTTACAAACTCAACGTAGCGTTAAACCTTAAACGACAGAGGACAATGTACGATAAGAATTTATTGTTTTCATTTGTGTAAGCGTTGCTCTATAAATACATACGTATGTATTTATGATGTAAAAAAACTTTTTTATATTCTTTTATATTATTTTTATACAAATATGTAGATATAGTGTTAACCTTTATAAGGTCTTTGGGTCAATTTTGACCCATTTTAGGGAAAAATTTTATTTTTTTCCGAAGATTATTGCATTTATTTTTTTTAAATTTTTTATTAATTTTAATTTTCTTATATATTGAGCTTTGGCACCACTAAATTATAATGTATCTGTCTCTTGTGCTCTCATTACACTAGTAGTAATGAAAACGGGGGATCACCGGGATATTTTTTTCTAATAACGTGTTGTTGTTGTAAGATTTCGCTGCAATAGTTATCGTTCAACAAAAAAACACGGGACAAATAAAATAAAACGTTTCAAAATTTGAAATTGTGGTCTCTTTTTTCTCTTGTATACAAATGAATGGATAAAAACGCTTCGTCAGACAAGGAAGAAATTTGTATAGAAAGTGAAGATCAACTGCAATATCCCGAGCTATCTGAGAGTTCTAGTGAGAATAAAAGTGAGACTGTGCCTTCTCAGGCGATGATATTAAAATATGGTAAAATAAAATATTTCAAGGAACTTTTTATAAAAAGATATGGAAGAGTCCGAACAAAAAACATTGTCAGCAAGTTACTGGGCTTCACCCAATATTCTTGTTCAAGTTATTTTTCCCACCTCCCGTAATAAACATAATTTTAAATATACCAATAATGAAGGTAAACGTGTTTATGGTAATGATCGGGCTGATGTTGATGGCACAGAATTTTTTGCATTTATTGAAACATTTTTGTTACCTGAAGTGTACAGATCAAATAATGAAATTTCGGACAGTTTGTGGGATTCTAAGAAAGGTAGATTCATCTTAAGGGCAATCATGACATTGAAAAGATTTTAAAATTTTTCAAGAGTAATAAGATTCGACTTCAGGGATACTCGCAGTGAATGAAGAATTTTAAATAAGTTTGCACCAATTCGTGAATTGTGGAATCAACGGATTGACATATCAACAAACCTTTACAATCCATCTCAAAGTGTTACTATTGATGAGCAGCTAGTCGTATTAAGAGGAAGATGTCTACTACGTTAATATATACCATCAAAACCAGCTAAATATGGTACAAAATTTTGGGTACTTTGCGATCGTTCTACAAGTTATGCCTGAAATTTTCAACCGTATACAGGCAAAAAAAGGAGCTATACATGAAAAAAACAAGGTATGCGTGTAGTTTTTGATTTGACAGTTCATCTGAAAGGCCATAATTTGACTGCGGAAATTTTTTTTGATATCATGTCAATTGGGGCAAAAATTACTGGAAAAACGGATAACTTTAGTAGGAACTATATGCAAAAATTTATTGCCACAAGAAATATTCGAAAATTTAAAGTGCATACTTTTATTTATTTAAGGTACTCAAATGTTTTCCAAAAATTTTTATAAAAAATATACTTAACATATACTAAAAATAGCTAGAAATTATATGTAGACTTTAATAACACACATAAAACAAGAAATTTTTACCTATATATGGAATTTTCTCTTTGGGTCAAATTTGACCCAAAGAACGTTAACGTAAGTAATTTTGAGGACCTTATGAAGGTTAAATAAAAATTAGAAATGGTAAATGTTAAATTTTTTGTTTGTTTTACAAGGAAAGGTAAAATCTTATGCTTTTGTTTAAGGATTTTAAAAAAAATTTATAAATAATAATTTTATTAAATGTTTTATTTTCAAAACCATACTTTTTAATTAAACAATTGCCTTAGGGCTGCCAAATATCATCAACAGAAAATCAAGGGCAGAGAAACTCATCATCAAACTTAAGGAATATTTAATAAATTTTTTTCGCAAGAGATGGCGCTAAAAAAGTTTTTCTTATAAAACCAAAAAATAATTTTTTAGCTGTTTTTACACAGAAAAAATGGTTTTAAGTCTATTGCTGTTAGAGTGTCTTATATTAAGCGCATAGTACATTTCACAAAATTTGTGCAATTTAAGGGAGGATACCACTGCTCATTTCCGAAAACATGCTTTCGTAATTTAGGTCCCTTTCTTCAAAGTATCTGTGGCAAGTTTTGGAGTTGGAGCAAGAGTGGCTGTACTTATTATGATATATATGTATAAGTGTTTTGACCTTGTCCTAAAAACTGGTATATTTTCCGTTTTATCTTATATCACGGTCTGGATTAACTGATTTTGCTAATTTTATATATCGATTATTCCAGGGATATTTAAAAAAAATTTTTTAAGGACTTTTTTTGGCTTCGGAAACTGTATTTTTAACAGACACACGGGACAAGGCTATATCGACTAACCCATCTATAAAGATCCAAAATATATATAAATATTCAATACTTTATGGAATTGCAAGTGAATGTTTTAGAAATTACAAGCCCCTATCACTATGTGAAATGTATAAAAAAAATCTTTTGGTTAATAAGACAAAACCGAAATCAGTGGTCTAAACGATAAAAAAGTCTTTCAGATTAAGTGGAACCATCAACGTTGGTAGCTATAATTTTTGATGTTGTTAAATAGCTTGCGTACCTTGGTACCACCATGAACAAATCGAGCTAAGAAATACGAAGAAGAGTATTAATGGCAAATAAATATTACTTTGGGCTAAGAAAGCAACTAAAAATTCAAGGCCTTTCTAGGCTAATGAAAAAAGTACTACATAAAATATAAGTACAAGTTGGGCCAAAAGGAGTCATCCGAAGTTGTTTTGCTCTTATCGTTTTGCAAATGAAAAACTTTGGTTCTGCTTTTTGACTAGGTTCAAACCTTTAGAATTTTTTTGGACAAGTCGAGAATATAATATCCGCCAAATGGTCGCCGTCATAGTTGATTGCTATACACAGAAAGAAAACTCGCTTTCTAAAATCAAGAATTTTATTCTTGAATTTATCCAAAATCATTTAAGTACGATCCTTACTTACATTTTCTTAAATCAAGCCTATTCGGATTGCTTCAAAAAATCAAGCAGAAAAAACTTGTTGTTTTAATATATTATTTTACATTTGAAAACAAAGTGTCTCGGTGGCCTAGAAGTAACGCGCTTGTGCTGCAGTGCAAAAATCCCTGGTTCGAATCTCAGCTTCGGTAAATACAAAAAATTAAATTTTTATATTATAAATTAATTATAAAATTAAAATAAAATATAAATAAAATTATTTTTCTTTAATAAAGCTCCATAAGTCAAAAAATGACATTTCACTTTCGAATTAATCCAGTTTACGGCTTAAATCAATCTTTTTTCACGCTTACATCAAGTACGGTTCCGAACTTAAATCAATCCATTTTTTGCTTAATTGTGGCTAAAAGTAAGAAATTCGTACTTGAAAAATTTTACTTGGAGTAAGAAATTTCGTACTTGATTTAAGAAAAACCGTACTCACCGTACTTTTGACACCGCTATGGCTTGATTTAAGTAAAGTTTTCTTAGATAATTTTTTGTGTGCACGGGTTTGTTTTATGGCATTTTTCAATACTTTGGCAAGAACTTCGGGCGACAAATTCTCGCACTTGTGTCAAATGTTGCCTTTGAAGGCTTCCAAGGTCTCATGCTATAAAAAAAGTCTGGAACAGCTAAATCTGACGGGCCAATGAGAATCGCCAAAACGAGTGATGAGGCGACCCGGAAACGCCGCCTTTGCATATCGGTTGTGGCTCGCCCAGTGAGTGCCGTTGCTCCGTCCTGTGGGAACTTCATGTCTCTCAGTGCCAATTAGTTTAATTTCCACACCGTCCCTTGATGTCGTTTGACTAGCGGCGTCCTCGAAAAAAAATGACCCAATGACTTCCCCAGCGTGAACAGCGCAGTCACTTTGAGCAAGCGTACTGGCTCCCCGTACATCACTTGTGGGTTTTCGGTGCCTCAGAAACAATTGTTTGGCTTAATCGTCTACCTGCTAAGGTGAAAATGAGCCTCGTCGCTCACTATAGTCTTTGTCAAAAGATCGTCCACTTCTGCTCCGAGATTGAGGATGGCTTGGGCGGAGCTTACACGCGTTTCACGGCCAACAGGTAGCAGATGTTGCACAGACTAAACTTTGTACAAAACATGCGTAGGTCTTTGATCCAAATTCGCCTAAGGGACTACCAGCTGATGGTTAGTTGCAAGGCACGGCATCTGATTATTTTTTCTGGCGATAGCTCGACATCCTCGCCAACAGCGGTGATATTCTCGTCAGAATGGGTGCTCCGGGGCCACCAACTCTAGGCAATGTCTCGTGTGGTCTCACACTCTTCAAGGTTGGTGACCAAACGAGGCAGTGTTAGCGCAGTCGATGTCGGTTGACTGGGGAATCGGCGACGGAATTCCTGCTAGGCCAACTCAACAGACGAATTGTTACGCAAAAAAAATAAACACGATTATTCCACGTTTTTAGGCAGTGTTTCACTTGTATTCCACATCTATCTAGTTTGCAAATGTTAAGACAGATTTGCCATTAGCCGCCAATTGCAAAAATAAGAGCCAATATAATTATTTATTTGAGCCACCTTACATTACCTCTGTTTCTATCTGGTGCTAAGGCATGTATATTTGTGCAAGTTGACTAGACTCTACTTGGTGATTTCGACAGAAAGCTCCTTCGTAAAATATACAAGACGACTTCTACTAACAAAAAAAGGAACCTGCGAAGCTCTTTAAAAAAAATCGGGTTCACGGAGAAGGATAAAAACCATAACTTAATTACCATTAGGCCAACTTAAATCAGTATAGAAATCTAGCTACCTTTAAATTTCAACAAAATGCAATACACTCAATTACTGTTAAAAAAACAAATTCGGTGGCAAAGCTTTGAATAAGGTAAGCCTAAATAACAACTCCTCACAAGTTAGCACGTACCCAAATCGCATCACGAGATATTATTAGCAGAACCCGGCTAAATTGATATAAAATAACTTTACTAGTGGTAGATTTTTCAAATGGTGTGCAAGTTTAAAGGTAAATTTAACTAAAATGCTAAGGACCTCAACCCTCAGAGCAGTCGAAGAAGAAGGCAACCTAGTAACATGAATAACTGTCAGCTAAATTTTCAAGAAGCCACTACTTTCCTTAAAGAAATTTTGACATATGAGATATTATAGGGCGAGTACCGATAGTTGATATAGATTCGGTCTACAAACTAAACGCCTAGTTGCCTGCAGCAAATGTTAATTAAAATATCCCTAAAGACGTAACTGTACTAGCAGTCAAATAAACGGACACGTCTTGAAAGATTTAACAAAAAATATTTTTTAGTTGAGTATTTTTAAAAGTAAATCAATTTCCATCATACATATATTAAAACTAACAACATTTTAAATCTAAACATTAAATAATTTTTAATCGATTTAAAAATATAAACCTTAAGGAATTTTGTACAAAGAATTGCCTATTTCTCTTTCTTTATTACTTAAAAAGATGTTAACAAATATTTTATTTTGACACAGTAAATCTTTTTCCTTACATTAAACTGAAATTAGATATTCAAGCAAATTTAAACTACTTAAATATTGATTTATAGTTAAGAATAAGAAATAATGGAGAACTTCCTATTATTGTTCGTTCTATTGTTAAAAAAAGTCTTTATCCTCTATTCTTCTCACAAATAAAAGTTTGTAAATTTGTAATCAATATAAATGATAAAGATACATGAACATGTATGTTTGTATGTATGGGTTAATCAATGGAAAAGTATATATGTATGTGTATGCATGTGTTTAAAGTAAACACTTATAAAAAAGGACTTACAACGAAAATGTGTCACACATGGTAATTGAAATAAATCGTTTGACAAATGATAACTGTTTTAAACTTAAGAAAAAAAAAACAAACACAAGCACGTACAAAAAATTGTTTCCCTTATAATACGAATATAAACTATAACAAACGAGCCACCTTCTTTTATAATGTTTTTTTTAACAAAATTGTATGAAAAGGAAACTGTTCAAAAAATTCTTATCGCTTAACATTGATTTTACAGACATTTGCTACGCCTCTGCTATGCATTACATGGTCTGACCTCAGTTGAAGAAAAAGTGGCCAACCTTCTACTTATTGAACGTTATCAGTATGAGAAAAATAAATATAAATGAAATTGGATTTTTGTTATGGAAAAATACCACATAGTGGCAAGAAAATATAAATAAATTTAAAGGGGCTTTTGTATACGTATGGAAAGGAAAATTACTAAGTATGTAATAATTCTTCACTATCTTAAAGATATTTTGTTTTTTTTTTTCTGTTTTTTGTTGTTTAGAAATAGTATTTATTTTGATATCATAAAAAATCACACATTTTCTAAAAAAAATTTAGTAAATTTTAAGTAAATGTATCCCAAAACTTACATTGTTTCTCAATTTAATTTGATATTGTTAGATCAAAGATAATAAAACGTAAATAATATTTGTAATTTTCTCATTTTAATTAAGAAATTAATTATCAAGATTTACTTTAGTTTACTAACATAAAATTATAAGGTCACTACAATATTTAGTCAATAGTATACATAGCCTTAATTTAGTTTTAAATTGTTGAAACGTTGGAGTTTTTAAAACATTGTTTAATGATTCGTGTTTTACTAGTGGCATTTAAGAATCTGCTGACCAACAGTGTCAGCTATAAATTGTAGGATTTTGCTATAAGCATTTTTGCTTAAATATTGTAACTCCTTAAAACTGCGGATATTGCCGTTTTTATGGGAATGAGATTTTGCAACCATAAAAATAGCATAACTAAGTTATATAACGAGAAATCATGCGCGTGGCGTAATCCTTCTTCTATCATTCTTGCCTTTGGACGGTTATGTATTGGTTATGTATATGATAAAAGGTATTCATGCAATACTCAGTAAAAAGCTTGTGAGTGTCATTTATAAAGTAGGCGGTATACATTATAGGTTTCCACATTCAAAAGACTTTTTCCAGGTCTAGCGATCTTTCTTACTAAGAAAATCCCTCTTCTGGTGAAAAATTTCCAAGCCACACAATGGATTTTAAACAATCTGAATTATTTTGTTTGATGTAAAGAAATGCTCTTAAAAGCATTTTTTGCCTCTATACTGTTTACGAAAAGAAATTGCATTTTACAAGTTTGTCTAGAATCTACTAATATATAGTAAGGGAATATGTTCTGTAAACGCCTTGCATTTCATTGCAACTTCTTGCCCAGTATTTCTTCAGATACGCAGTACTGCTTTTACAATAAAAAAATTTTAAGCCTCCTTGCTTGACGCCAGATTAAATATTTTTTATAAGAAGCTGTATATAGGACTTCCAACAGATACTACTGTATGTGTTTGCAGTTAATTACTAAGATGGTTTGTATTATTCTTCAGCTTTATTTTAAGTGAGGGCGATCTATGCTTTTGATATTGTCTTCCTGATTTTTTGTCCTCAAAAAAGCTGTAAAAAACTTTAGGTACAGAAATTTTATCGGTAAGTATGTTCTTAAATAATTTATAGGTAAATATTGTTTAACAAACTTTTATTCTTTTGTTAAAAATAAAGACAAAGTTAAGTAAAAGTAAGGTTAGGGAGAGCCAGGGAAATGATTTAAAGACTTTGGCAGAAAAATTTTTTTTAGAACAAGAAATTTTTTAGAAAATATATGTATAAAGAGAGTGTCTAGTGGCAAATTTATATTTTTAGATACTATTATTTTAAAAAGTAATAAACGGCGCCGACGGAACTAGCGGTTGTACGAATTTGTCAGTCACGAATTTGCAGTAGTCGAGCGAGCATCCTGCGTTCACTGTGAAGATATTTTTTAATAGTACTGGTTCTTATGTAATTATTCGTAGCCATTTTGTTTGTAGTTCGGTATTCGGCAAATACGTAATGGACCAAGTGCAAATTTAATTCGCTCTTTGGTGCAGAGATTCCACGCAACTGCTTCGGCCATGGCCCAGTCAATCTTCAAGGAATGCCGAAAACATTGAACTAGCTGAAAGCAGGTTACGTAAAAACTTGCGACTTTTAATGCGGAAAAGAGCAGCCTCGCTGGGACTTCCAAGAGCGGTTATTCATAAAACTTAAAATTGGATCTCAAGTTCCATCCTTTTTAAATTCATATTCTTCAAGAACTGAAAGAAAGTTACTTTTATTTACGCAAAAAAAAAAGTTGTAAAATTATGTTGGAGCGTTTTGACACAGTAAGTCTTTTTTTTTTGCAGCGGAGAGGCTTGTTTTCACTAAAACAGTCATGTCAACTAGCAAAACTACTATTACTGGTTTCCAGGAAATGTTAACCCTCTATTGAAACATAAAAAACAATTGCATTTCCCCAGGGTTGTTGTGACTTAATCTCGCAAGATAAAATTGGACCGTTTTTTTAAGTTCTCAAAGCAAGGTGACGAATGTCAACGGTGCAAATTATCGACGCATGATTCCGGAACTCGTTTTGCCAAACCTGAGAGCTAATCTGTTGTACTCTTTACGCACGTAGTTTTAACAGAATGGGGCGACTACACACACAAAAAGAGCTTCGATGAATTTGCTTCGGGAAAATCGCCCCAAAAACGAATTAATCGTTTCGAGAACATTCCGAGGTTTATAATGACAATCCCAATCTTTTGTGGTTTTAAAGGAAAATAAAAATAAAAAAAATATATCGAGAAATCAGCTTAATTGAACCACGTTTATTGTAGCGTGTGGCGCAAAATAAAAGGCTACATATGAAAGAGTGTGTTTAACTTGACGGAAGACATCTCGGTAACATTGCATTTGCATCCAATCGTTCAGTTCTCTTTATAAAACTTTGTCTCAATTATTACCCTTTATTTTTTATCTGACACCAGTTACCCTGTACTACTGATTATGATTTAGCCCTGTAAAAGATACTTACGATAAATATTCTCTTATATGCTAATACAACGATACGTAAATCTGACGCACAAAATAAATGGTAATTCCTCAGTAACAAAACGATTTAATAATATATGTTTAACCTTCTCTTATTAAAGTCTAAAATATCTATTAAATAATATAAATAAGGTTCTATCTTATCCACCATTTTGATTAAAACTCATTTCATGTTCACAGAAAATAGCAGAAGAGTTTCTTTGAAACAATAAGGAGCAGTCGATATTTTTTTTGAGAGGTTAAATAAACAGAAACAGCAAATTATTTTGCAGTTTCAGAATCATCCACAAGTACTTCATTTTTTCGAAGCAATAAATTTGCTAAAAAATTAATATTTACATATGTTTTACTAAAAACAATACATATGTTCATACATACGTATCTAGTTCATCTATACACGTCTAAATTATTTTGAATGACATCTATTAGAAACTTTTTAGTATTTATTTTTTTAAGTTCTGGCCATCTATAGAGTTTTTCCTTTTATTTCCGGTCTTATATGACTTGGAAAACCTCAAATATGGAACTTATGTTAATACAATTCTTTTAAATCAAAGCAAAGGTGGTTGGCAAATCTTTGCTGCTAGTTTACATTTTAAAAATTTTTACAGTTCGTTAATGTTAAAGGAAAAACTACACTGGGTTACTAAATTTTACCGTTTATCTAAGTAAATAAGAGCTTTTCACAGTACTAAAAGATTTAAAAAAAGCTTTTGTGTATACGTTCCAAACACTTTTTAATGTGCTATAAAAAGCTTTGGGATACAAAACTTTGAAAAGCATACAACAATTCTTAGGATTCTGAAACTAAATACGAAAAACAGCTTTTCATGCTGTTGATGTAGCACTTAGTTTACAGTAGTGGCAAATAAAATTGAAACAGGTAGTTAAATATGTTTTTTGGAATTAAAAATTATCTCAAAATTTTATATATAAAATTAAAAATATCTTTTTTTTGATATATAAAACACAAATTTTTTTTACAAAATTTTTATTTTATTTATTTCTATTTACGAAAGAACAAAAATTACAAAAAAAAGAAGAAAAAAATCATTTGTAAATTACTCATGATTTAAATTAATTTCATACTGAGCTATCTGATCTTCTTTTTGTATGTTTAGATAAAAACCACACCCATATTGTTAAATAAATATTTTTTAGTTGGGTTTTATTTTTAGTTTGTATAAACCAAAAAAATAATAATATATAACAGAATACCATCTCAAAGTCAAAATTTCTAAGAGCATTAAAGAAATAACACAACCACATTTGAGAGTATTCGAAACGGCTCAATATACTTAATGTGCTGTTCATTTCCACATCTAGCTGATGAAGCTTAAATTTTTTTGATATGGTTTTTAGCTTTAGTCTTCTAAAAACCAGTCACAATAGTAGTAGTTTTCGGTATTCCAATAAATATCGTTGCAAAAAATTCAAATCGCCTTATCCTAGCATTTGGAAAATTTTACAGGAGAAGCTAAAAACTTGTGACAATAAAAAATATATTTAAAGTTAACATAAAGAATTTGCAATATTAGTTAAAAAGAATTAACAAATGTATTTCTGCTGCAAAGCTTCGGGAGATGATGTTTTTTTAACTTACATACCAGGATTAGAAAAAAATATTTTTTTTTTGTTAGACAGATATTTTCTGTTAGGATATAATATTTTTAATGCAAAAGTTTTGCAAAAAAAAATTCCATTCTTGATTATTTTGATTATTGTGAATTAAATTAAATCCAAAAAAAAACAAACATAAGAAATTTTAAATTTTTTCAATTTAAAAGTCGCACAAAACCAATGAAATAATTTTTAGGAGCTGGTAAGAATATATAAACCACATATCTTGTTTTAAGTAATTTAGGAAATTAAAAAAAAATTAATAAAAATATAAAATATCATATACATATATTAATTGTAAAAATATGTGTATTAAATATGTTTTATTTAACAAAACTGACATTAAAATTATATTATAAATTGTATGGCATTTTAAGTTCACAAGTCTATATAGAATTGAATTACCTATAAATTTATTGAATTTTATTGATTTTGCAACATTAATGATATATGTGTCGTTGTGTACATTACACAATGTCACAAAATACCTTCGCGCCAAGAGATATGTTTACATATTTAGTAACATACATATGCAGACATGCTTGTCATTTGTTGAATATTTGTAACAATTATTGTTGTGAGGATACTATGTATGTGTCATCGCCACATACATCCATACATACATACATCATATATACATATGTACATACATTTATCCACATTTGATGTTGCTAATAATATTAAATTTTAAGGATATTTTGTACATATCGAGCCTTTGGTGCAATACCGTAGTAACTCAAAATTTGAATTTTTTGAGCTGGGTATGCAGAAATTATCTTTGGGGAAATATCTATCTAAAGAAAAAAAGATTATGATTCCACCTCAAACGGTTCAGATTCTACAGCTAAAAATGTCTTTATTGCCTCTAGGTATTTCCAACAATATTTATTTGCAATAATAAAATATTTCCTTTTATGACAAGAAATTTACTAACAGAAAGCAATTTACGAAAAAAGTATAAAGCAATATTATTTTTTGCTACGTTTTATGCCCTAAACACAACTTGAACGAACGCCGAATTTTTCGTTACGAATATTCGTCTTAAAAAATAAAACACATTTGTGTATATGAAAATGCACACAAACAGTGCGTCGACTAAAATTCGTCATGCGTAACAAACTCTGCGATAGGTTTATTTCTATTTCTTACGCAAACGAACGACGAATAATTTGGCACAGAGTGACCATTTTTCTTTTATTTTGTTATTAAATAATGTTACTTTATATTTTAAGAATCATTTTCACTTTTTGTTTATTGCATTAAATACAATTAGTGTATTTTTAGTGTTTTATTTACATATACTTTAAATAGTTTTTTTTTAATTATTATTTTTTTCAAATAGTGCTTCTTCATTAAAAAATATGGTCACTTTATCACAGCGGTTTTATTCGTTCTAAATGTGTTTCACTTAACGATTTTACGCAACGAATTTTAACAGACGAATTCGTCGTGTAGTGCGAAATTCGTCGTTCGTCCCAGTTGTGTTTAAAGCATTAGGCACAGAAACACAACTGCATAATTTGATTTCTTTTTTACTTGTTCGTATTATTTTATATTACAACTTTGTTAGAAAAAAAAATAGTTAAAAGTTTATTTGCTATTTGTGACAATAACGATACATCATTGATAGGTTGATACAAAACACTTAAATATAAATAAATATTTCATATTTTTAATAATTTTTGGCCTTTTTTTATTTAAAAACATTCCTTTTTATTTAAAAACTTGTAAAAAAATAACTTTAGTAAACGAAAATACTATCAAAACTTCAAATGCATTTTTCTCAGTGCACGATTTTTTGGATTACTACGGTATTGCACCAAAGGCTCGATATGTATTTGCATAATTTTCTCACTTCATTAAATTGTGTTTATCATAAATAAATATTTTATTTTATACATCTACAAATATTTATATATTAACACTATCACGTCATTTTTTAAATTAAATGTTTTCAAAAGTTTTTATGAAATCAAAAGTAATATTGCTTTTCGACAAAAATGTAAGCGTCAGCGTCAAATGTCAATCAGTTTTGTTTTACATGATGGATGATTAGTTATATTGTTGTTAAATAATATGGATGAGAATTGTGAATGTATAAATGAAATAAGCAAAAACGGTAATCCAAAGTAAAAGATAAAACAAATTTAAATGTTTATTAACAAAAAAAATTTAAATAGACAGATAAAAAGGGGTATTTTAGTAAATTTTGCAAGATTTATGCATTGGATGGCATATAAACTAAATATTAAATTTAGTTAATAATAAATTAAAATTGCTTAGTAAAATTAACTAAAAAAATATTAATTTCAACTAAGTGCCTAATGCAAAAGAGTAGTGTGAACATTAAAAAATTAAATTAGCTTATTAAACCCTTTACATAGTGACAAGGGTATATGTACATCAGTTTGCTATTCTGTTTTTTTATTTTTCACAATATTTACCTGCGACCTCTTAAAGCATATATATTCTGAATCCTTATAGATAGAGGAGTCGATATAGCCATGCCCTTTGTGTGTCTGTTTAAATCAAGTTTTCGGAGCCAAACAAGGTGCATAAAAACTGTTTTGGTATCAAATAATGAGATATATGCCTGAGACTACCGATGTTTTATATAACCAAAATCGGAGTTTTACTGACCGATCTATATGCAAAACCCCAAAATAGCCATTTTTTTTTTGGGACAAAATCCGTGCAAATAACCCTATACAAATATCTCAGTAAATACAGACACTTTTATCACAAACCTTAGGCACGGATACTTTAAAAATAGGGATCTAAATTATTTAAAAAGAATTCAGATAAGAACGGAGAAATTGGTACCCCCCCTGCAGCTACAAAAATTGTTTAAAGTATTTGATGCGCAAAATCTGAGAAACTATAATAGCTTTAGATTTAAGACCTGCTGCAAAGAATTTCCAGTATAATACGTACACGAGAGAAAGAAAAATAATTTAAGGGGAGCAGGCACCCCGTATAAAAGTAAAAAAAAATTACGAAATTTTTAATACACTCTACTTCGAAAATTTTAACAGACATCGACTTCAAATGTCCTACAAAAAGTAAAATTATCGGGTGGGTATATTTTAAGGACCGATGTTGATTTTGAGTAAAACACGAATTATTTAGAAAATTATTCTCATTTCTTTTTATTATGATAAAATTGGTGTATGGTTCAATAAAATATAGGGAACAAAGTATCGGCCAAATGGCCACCGCGACCTCGGCGGCACACTTTTACCGATGGTCAAAATTTTCGATGACGCTTAGGCATAATTAAGGTTCTATGCCGTTACTGTGCAGAATAATCTCATCAATTAGAGCTTAAATTGTTGCTGGCTTATCGACATATACCTTTTTTTCCAACAACTCCAAAGAAAGAAGTCCAACGGTGTCAAATCACATGATTTTTTCGGCCAATAGGCATCACCACCACGTGAGATAGCACGGCCAAAAAAGAGCCATTGTTTCGTTTGCTGTGTGGCAAGCTGCACCGTCATGTTGAAACCTCATACTGTTCATTTCCATATCTTCAAATTCAAGCCATAAAAAGTTCGTTGTCATTTTGTAATAGCAAACAACATTCACAGTAACTGCCTGACTGGCCTTATTTCGAAAAAAATAATGCCCGATGATGCCGCCAGCCCATAAACAGCACCAAAAAGTCACTTTTTGTGGGTGCATTAGTTTTTCGACAATCACTCTTGGGTTGTCATTCGCCAAAATGCGGAGTTTCTGCTTATTAACGAGATGCAATTATTGGGCAGGACGACGAGTTGAGGTGGACGGCTCTTCAGCCACACTATTGCGAACAGCAGCATTATTTTCTGCAGTACGAACTGTATGAGCATACACTAGTGTTTTACACCTCCTACAGACCCAGTTCGATCAAAATTTGTAACGATTTTTCCGACTATACACACATTTGGACGATTAAATTGACCGAAAAAATCACGAAGTGCATAATAAGCCTGAATAACCCTAAAGCGTTGCTTAATTTTGTATCTTTCCATGGTTTAAATTGAGTTAGTTTAAAATTTTGTAATTTTTTCTATTTCAAAAACTAGAATAAATCGCGACCGACCTCACAACTTGGCGCAAAGTACTTTTATTATAAAATTTGCGGTACGAAAACAACTTGGCTAGGTCAGATGGCTGAGTATATAAAATGACCATTGTGAAGGGTATATAAGATTCAGCATAGCCGATTTTAGCGTTCTTACTTTTTAAAAATTAATTTTATTGAAATTGAAATAAAAAACATATAATATTAACAAAGTACTGTCAAAATAAGAACGTTTCTTGTCAAATAAAGAACCGGAAGCTTTTTAAAAATTGGCAGCATCCGTTGTTAAATAGAAAAAAAATTGTTCAATCTTACTTGGATGTTGGTTATTTTCGAACGCTTTTCCCGTTTATATGTATAAATATACATAAATTCCTTTTATAGTTTTATTGCTTACATCAATTCCTTATTCTCAAACATAAACTAGTTTTTAAAAACTACATGTTAGTCTGTATGTGTGGATGGCTTCTGCTTTCTTCTCTTATTGAATTTATACTTGCAATAGCAATAAAAATTCCAGTTGTCGTAGTTTTAATATCGAAAATTTTTATAATTTGTGTGCAAATCGTGACACTAAGAAAAAATATTCTATAATTAAAACAACTACAAATTAAATCTACATGTGGTTAAAGTTATCTGTATTTTATTCAACCCACGTATTTTTCACAAATTTTATGTGGTAAATAAAGTTACAACGAAATATGGTAGTTTAGTTAAATAATATAAAAATAATGCATATGTTTAAAAAAGTATTATTAATTCTTAGAAATTTGTCTGATAAACATAAAATTAAAATACGTTCTAATAAATGAAAACTTATGTGCTAAAATGAATTTTTATTAAGATTATTTTAAGGCAACAATGGTTTTGTTCTTAGTTTTATACTGATAATTTATAAAACTGTAATTTCCATGGAGAAGCGTGCTTAAGTAAATTGTTTTCTGTGTTAATTTTAAAAAATATTTCAAGAATTTTTTTATGTAGGAAAAATTTTATCTTGTCAAGAAAAATCAAAATAATCTTACTTTTTATCTGAAAACAAACCAAATGTCTGAAAAAAAAAATTTTTTAACAAAATACCAAATGTTTTTTAAAAATTCTAGTCATACTAAGCGTTAGTTCTGTTTAGGTGGTAAGACAATATTGCCCTGAGTTACTTACTTCCTTACACAATTTGTCATGGTCGTTATTTTTTAAAACATGGTTTTTTATTGATTTACACAAATAATTTAATTGCCCATCTTTTAATTTTTTTTCTTCCATTGATAACAAAATTTTCGAATAAATTTTTTGTCGCCTATCAAAATAGAATGACGGGGGTACAGATAACTGACAAATTGCTGTCAAAAGCCCAAGTGATGATATTTTAAAATGTTTTTTTGTAAGATTTAATTAAAAACTTTGATTAATTGTTTATATGGTTTTATTTGCTGTCGATATAAATAAAATATATTAAGAAAAATTAATAACATACGCGTTTAAAAGAAAAAAAATAAAACATTGTATACTTAAAAATAACATTAGTTTTACTTTAAGCAGCTGGATATACATATGTATATCCGCAATTAATCTGGGACTTCGCAAGTTTAGTTTTATATATATTAACTATAGCAAGGTGCTAAATATAAACAAATATTATGAACATAAGAAAGTAAACTTTGCACGGTTTTCTTTACAGTCTTAACCCAGAATCTCTAATTCTCTATTTTGAAAATATGTAAAAATAAATTTCTAACTCAAAAACCGACAACAAATTTTAGTTGACTGCTGAACCCAATTGGGGTCAATAGAAATATGCAAACGATACTAAAAATATGAAAATGTTCGGGATTCTTTTGAGCACGTAATTAACTCTTAACTTCAATCTTGGTATATTGTCCTTAATTTCATATAACTGGACCTTTTATTTAAAAATAAAAACAAAAAAAAATATGCGCGAAAAAAATATTTTCTGTACATTTCTGTATATTTCTCTACTCATAATCTTAAAAAAATACTAAAAGGTCCCAAATATATAAGTTTAAACTTTTTATTCCAAATCTTCAAAAAGTAAAAAAAGTTTAAACATTTTTTTAAGACCTGCCGAACACACTGGTTGCTTAGATGTAACAAGCTTTTAAAATTTTGAGGTTCAAAGTTTTAAAAATTGTCAAAACGATATTAACCTATGAATATTTTTTCTAGACTTACTGGACACAATCTGAATTTTATTTCTATAGTTATTGGCTTCTTAATTGGTTTTCAAATTACAAAAAGTACGCAAAAAGGACCTTAATATAATTTCCCCTCTTTCCTATATTCCTTAGGATTCCAAACTTTTCAGAAGTTTCACAACTATATTAATATTTTTTTGAGGCCTTTCTTACCCACTTTGAATTTCGTTTCTGCATTTTTTAATTCGAAATCTACAAAAAAAAACCTACAAAGTACCAAGATATGATTTTTACCCCTTTCTCTACAACATTTTGTTAAAATAGTAAATTATTCTTAGAACTGTAGAGCAAAATTTGCATTTGATTATAATTTTTATGCCTTAGCCACATACTTTGTAGAAGTATAATGCACTTGCACAGCTGTTTGCAATACCTGAGACCCACTTTCAAGTATACAAGTCAATTTAGATATGTACATCCGCCCGCACTTCTGAGTTTCCATCTATCATTGTAAACAATCTGGCACAGATTATTTTTTTGGCACTAATACAAAGCCTTGTTCGTATTGGTAATCAGCTCATCCTTGGCATAGCCCCAAAAATATGTTGTCCACAAATAGACACTTTGGGCTCTACTGACTCGAATGTAGCTCTATTTTATCAAAATATTTCACATGAGTCTGACTCTATGCTTCCATAAAAATGTCCTTCGGGAAAGACATTTTTGGCAAAAACTGACTCGAATTTTTCTTCATTTTAACAAAACTTTGCACACATGTTTATTTTTACGTTACAAAAGTTTTGTATTAAATGTGGTGTAGGGCTTAGTAAATATCTATGGTTGGGCTTGACCGACTATAATTTTCTAACTTGTTTTTTTTGTGTTTTTTATTTGTCTTAAAAGTCAACAAAGTACTTTTAAAACATCGAAATATAATATTGACCCACAAGGTTCTTGAAACGTTTTTTGGCATTTCCAAGCTATGACATCAAAAAATCGAACAAGTACAAAATAATTCTTTTACCTTTTCCCCTTAGGTTCTTAAATTTCACCAACAGTTCCAAAAAAAGTATTGGAGGTATTTCAAGACCCACTTAAAGAAGACCTTAATGGGTAATATGTTACCAGTGCCCCTTGGGGTACATAATTTAAAAAAGGTGTGACACATTGCCTATTTTATGCGCAGAATGCATTTTTTTTAATTTTGTGTCTGTGATGTTGTTTTAAAAGAAAACAGCTAGTCAATTATTCCATATTTATATAAGTTTTTCCCCGCAAACGTCCCCTCTACTCAGTTGAGTTTAGTATGAAAAAAGTAGAAATTTAAATGTGTATTATATTATTATTTAAAGAACTGTATGACTTAAACCCGAAAATTTAAATAAAAGTAAATGAAAATATTTTTGAATATCTCAATGAAGTTATTGAGGCTTATGAGCACAGACAAAAAATTTTTAAAAAGAATTTCTGAAAACCAACAAAACATACTTCAACTAAAAACAAACTTAAGAAATTTTCAGCACATGTAAATACAGAACTTATTGTTTGTACAGATTTTTAACAAATTTCAGTAAAAAACTGATTTCAGATGCATAATTGCATATGAGTTTTTGAATGAATGAAATGTTTTAAAAAGTCTCTTGTAACAAATTAAGATGCCACTAGATTTACCCGCAAACTAAATTAACCAATAAACTTGCCCGGACTACAAAATTCAAATTGTTTTATTGCGGTTAGCAAATTTTTTATTTCTAAATGTGCCATTTTTGGCCCACTGTGCTTACACAAATATTTATAGGTGTAGATTAAAAGTTGTTGAAACTATTTTAATAACATGAGTTAACATTCTTTAATTAAATACAAATGTTTTAATCTCAAACTAAAAAACTACAAACATATAAAATTATTTCTACTTAATTAAATTTTATATCTTTTTTATCATGTCAACATTAAAATAATATCAATTGTGTTATAACATTACTTGCATTCAATTTGTTATTACTTATGTATGTACTTCTGAATAAAATTAAACAATCGCTAAAACACATATTTAAGTAATTAAGTATTACGAAACATTAAAATATATTTAGAAATCAAAATGTAACGTGAATCATAAAATTAAAATTTATAAAATTTGTGAGTTAAGTTATTTTTTAATTACATAGTATCTTACAGTAACCTTTTAAAAAGTGCATATAAAAACAGATTCCAGACAATTTTTTCGAAGTGGGGTAATAGGTGATCATCATTTTATTTGGGCCAAAGAAATAAGGGATTGTTACACTCATCATTATATTTCTAAGACAGAAATAAAAAAATAAGTGGTAACGTTGTAATATTAAACTAAAGCAAATAAAGAGATTTTTAAGGGCAACAGAGAATGTAAAAACGCAGCTTAATCCAGGGAAATATTGTCTTTAAAAATTGTTAATATTAGTTCAATTTTAAATAACGCCATATTAGGATTTAAATTTTCCCGCTAATATTAAAAGTTACCTTAGTAAAGATGAATCCAAAGCATGAAAAAGATCTTTCGAAGGACGAAGTCTTAAAGGACAATAAGTCTGTTACCATCTATGTCGAAATTGTTTGAGAAATTGTTTTTTAAAAAAGTTGACATCATTGTTGAATCAAAACAACTGCATTTTTAATCACCAATTTGGCTTCAGAAGTCTATATAGTACCATCTAACAAGCCTACTGGTTGGTACAGTTTATAGGTAAAACCTCTGAGGAAGAGAAGTACTACTCCACGCTTTTAATTGATATTTGGCAAGCTTTCGATTAAGCTTTGCATGAAGGCAAAACTTTTTAGCATATAGATTTAATCTTAAAGAAAATAACCACGTTGTTGTTGTTCTCAACCAATAGGGGCTGGTGTACCTTAAGGAAGTATACAAGGTCCAATTCTGCACCTGCTTTAAGTGGCAGATATGACTTCCAACAACCTTACACACATGTAGATATTTTTTGATGATACCGCATTTTTTCTTATTCATAAAGACCCCAAAGATACCTCGATCCAACTGCAATATTACGTAACCCAAGTAGAGAAATAGGTAAACTAATGGGGAGTAAAAATAAATAAACGAAAAGGACCCGCACAGCTTTTACATTACGGAGAAAAACGTTATCCCCAAATTTTATAAACAACCAAACGTTGACTCAACGTTTTAAATATCCTGGCATTAACCTTGGTCGCCGCCTCACGTCATATATAGATGCGAAGTTGACACAAATGAACTTTAAAATGGCTCAAATTCATTGGGTATAATTGATAGAATCTTTGTGCTTCGTCCTAATTGTAAACTCATACTCCACAACTAAATTTTGAAACCAAATAAAAGCTACGGGATACAGTTATGGAGCGCTGCTCATTTCAATTATTTTACAATAAGATTCGAATAATGATTGTTAGTTCGCCAAATAATACACCGCTTATACTGCCTAACACCTAATTATAGCTTTTGTTAATCCTGTTACAGGTATTAAAATATTGAACAGGTAAATGTGCATCATTAAATTAATTTAATTTTGCCAACACCAAAATATATATATTTTTTTAATTTAGAATCCTGTCGATTGCCATAAAGAGCAAAAATCAACACTACGGGCTTTTATAGCTTTTCAAATATTTACCGTCTTAAGTTTGAGTTAAAATTTATGTTTGCTTATAAAAAAGCCAAGTGCACAGTGGAAAGTGTAAAACATTTTTTTTAATGTTAAAATCAAACGTGACTCTTGTTGGCATCTAAATATTTTCTTGTGATCTTAGCACATATAGGATGGAAGATGAAAGATGCTACCAACAAAAAAAACAAAGAAAATTTTTTTTGTTTGCCAAAAAACCACAAACTTTTTTCAGATCAGAACTCATGCGTTGATGAATTAGAATGTTTTAATTTTTTTTTACTTTACTTTTGTAAACCAAACTTTATAGCCCATGGTTCAATTATGTTAACATACATATATATGTATGTACATACGCAATACGTTTAACTATAAATGAGGTTTAATGTTTACTACATGTAATATATGCTGCTTTATATGTGTTTACACATCAATAATTTTATAATGCCAACAGGTGCTTAAGCTTAGTTTGGCTCATGAAAAATGTAATGGAATAATATTTCGGTTCAATACCTTATTACTTTCCTGCTATGTACATATGTAGGTTGAGCTCTAGTTAAGAAATATATAACTATTTCGTACCCAGCAAAAACTTCACTTAACTACAAACTTTTTTGTAATGACTTCCCTAATTCACTATTTTGTAGCTTTACTTTAAATTATAATGACTTATTAAAAGCACGTTTTTACTATAAATCCAGTCTATTTGGATTACTTCAACAAATCAAGCAGAACAAAAATTGTTGTTTTAAAATGTTATTTTACATTTAAAAACAAAGTGTCTCGTTGGCCTAGAGGTAGCGTGCTCATGCTTGAGTGCGGAAAGTCCATGGTTCGAATCTCATCTACGGGTAAGTACAAAAAATTAAATTTTTAAATTAAAAATACTAATTATATAAAATAAAAATAAAATAAAAAAGTCTTCTTTTTCTTTTGAAACTATTTGCGACTACTTATTTTTTAAATTAAATCATTAAATATAAAAGTACTTATTTTTTGGGTTATGATTACCAATTCGTTTTGGGACATCGCGAACAAAAATAAGTACTTTTTACAGTCGAATTGTAAGTAGTGCCTAACGAGAATTCTACTTACTTTTCTACTTATTTTGTAAGTTAAGTTTTTGCTGGGTATATACTTACCTGTTAACGTGCTTGTTAATTAAATTTAGGTTGAGCCACAAAACAAATAATGGTGTTGTTAGAAGATTAAAATGTAAGTAATAAGAGAAAGATATAGCTAAGTAAGAATAAATTATTTCATACAATAAGTAGAGTCAAAGCATTTCCTAAACTCTAAAATACGTTGATTATAGGTAATTAGATATATTTTTGTCTTTGATGATTTTAATATTGAAACACTACCACTTGTGTCTTCTTCCCAAGACGAATTGCAGCATAAATCGCTCTGGCCGGACGAAATATTTTGTTGCATTGTTTCAATACCGCAAAGTTCTGCTTATTGTATGGCTGGCTTGGATTTTTAGGGAATAAGTAAAACGTGCTAAAGGGCCACATTTTTATGAAAAAAAAAAACAATGAGATGCCTGTTGTCATAAAGCAAACTAGAAGCCTATATGGAGAGAAAATCGAAAATTGACAAAGTCTTTCACTACAGTGAATACGGAAATTGGGTCCTTCTTGACATTGCAAGCATTAAAGTACATGAACGGGAACTGCTCAACCAATTAAAAACTCGATATTTACTTTCCTGGAACGCAGAATTATTTGTAAAGAATTGAAAACTTATACGGCTAAGAAAATGTGCGCTGTTAGTTTTGTGGAGCAGGCTATGTTGTCTTAGATAAGCCAGACGGACTTTGTTGTTTTATATCAGGCCGATTAAAGTTGGTAAAGGCTTGACGATGCGATAAAAAGCCAAAAAATACTGGATGAATTTTACTTCGTAAAGAGCCTCTTGTATTATGTTCAGATTTTATGTCTCAAGGGCGAAAGGTTTTTTTTCGCCTAAGCAAAACAGGAATTCAAGACTTATAGTTTAAATGTAAGCATGTTATTTGTGGACCGCTGATTATGCCAAAGAATACAATGATTGATCGACAATGGTAGCAGATACTTTGGTATACCAAATTTGATATACCAAAGGATGAAAATACTAAGAAAAAATTGTCTTGGGTTCTATTTGTGCCTTAACCTGAAAACAAATATTTCAATTTAGTTAAGCAAGGATGCTGGCATTTGTTAAGAGAGCTCGTATCACCTTGCATTTTATAACATCGAATAAGGTTACTGTTTCTTCTTGTGTGGTTAAAATAAGGATCCAAAGGGTATATGAAAAATCTTCAGGGCCAGTTAGTTTAACCTTATTTTACCTAACAGAAACTAACCTAATTTCCACATCCACATGATTTCAATTTAAATTGTTTCTCCTTCAAAATGGTTCTAGATTGGCCCATCTATATTGATAGAAATATTAAAATAATTTTTTTAGATGTCATGGTGAGGCACCAATCTTTTACGGGGACACAATTTCAGGAAAGCACCATCAGGACTTTTTAGTTTAGTAATGAGTTCTAACGCAGAGAGTTTGAAATGGCTTCCCAATCTCTGGGGGTATAATTGCAACAAAACGGGGCCATTCTTGTGCCAACGACGATCAGTATACCTTCCATTCCATAAGTTTGCTTAAACGTACCATTGTAAACATGAAAGTTGCATCGGTGTTTACCATGTGCTTGGGCGCGGTACATTGTTTCCCTTGTTTTTTTTTATTTTTGTTTATTCTTATAAGGCTTGAGTACCTGGAGGTATTTTTAAATCAAATCTTAATCAGGCAGTTTACTTTACAAATGCAGCAAAAGTGGAACAAAAATAATATTCGGATATTGCCTACTAGGCAATGTGGAAGGATATTTAGTGGGAATTATAGTAGTATTTAAGAAATTTGGAAACAGAAGAAAACTTCATTACGAAAGATGAAAAGTTTTCTAGTGGATCTCTGAAATCTTCAAGCAACCGCTTATCAAATGAGAGTTGCTGAGAGCAACGATTGCAAAAGAGAAAAGACATTAATTAGATGTAACATTTCTAGCTTTTGCACTGACCAGATCCCGATGTTTTATATGTTATGACAGAAATGATTCACATGACAATTTGAGGACCGGATTCCTTCTGTCTTAGCAATTTTTATTTGAGACACCGTTACATCCAGAAAAACTAAATATTTGGTGTTCCTTATGGGCTAGTAAAATTATTAGTTCCCACTTCTTTAAAAACGATGCTGGTTTAAACATCATAGTCAATGGTGACTGGTGTAAGGTCGTGATTATAATAGTTAGAGCTGTGATTCTAGAAGGAAGGCGCAGAATGTCATACTGTTTGGGTCGTAATTAATTTATTGAAAAAAAAGTTTGTTGACCGCAAAGCTTCACCTTTTAAACCCATAAGTTTGCCTCCCATATAGTGCGCATCCCTATTTTCTTTGGGGATATGTAAAATCGCCGATCATTTGCAGAACAACTTTACAGTGATATCGTCTTTATACATACGCGCACAAATATTAAAAAAGCGTTCAAAATTGGACCTCACTATTAAACTAAAGCCCATACTAGCCATGATGATCATTTCAAAAAATCATATTTAAATTGAAATGTCGAAATATTGTTTTTGGAATGAAAAAAATTTCATATACACATACCCGTGTTTTTGCTCCACTCTCGCCCTTTAGCATCCTCCTGAAGAAACCAAATTTTTGACCAATTATGGTGCAATCTACTATGTAAATGTGCCAAGTAGAAAAACATTTTTGTTACTCCAATCCCTTGATTTTTTTTATACATATTTGAATTTTAGTTTTTTGCATATCAACTGTACATATTATGCATATAGTTTTATAAAACAAACCCCCTGAGAAAGTACGTTTGGTTTTAGTTATCAAAGTGTTAAGAGATATAAGATCAGTAAGGTTAAGAAAATCCGTTCGGATAACATAATTTTACTTAATAGTGTATAGATAAACAAACGTAAGTGCTATACAATTAAACATCAAAATATTATCATTCATTGTCCTTTATTTTGCAAGTATTGTTTTATCAGTTACGAAAAATTTTTCTTTCACACCAATTGACACAAACGTCCCGGGGGAAGATACCAAAAAATTTTATATATAGTACATATATAAGTATTTTGTGTTAAAATAAGCAGCACTAAAACAGTACTTTTATATTTATTTGTTGTGTTGTCAAATGTTAAAACTTGCAAACTATTTAAGCAAGTCCTAGTTTACGTTTTACATTTTACATCAGCACAAGGCGGGTACTTGTTCATTATAAATGTCACGTATTCCATTGATAAATTATATCCTTGGCATAAGCTAGCAAGAGTTTATATTTTAAAATAAACAATATACATATATATAAAATAAAGTTAAAAAAAACATATTATTAAACTTGTACAAAAATTTTTAAGTTGTGATAATTTTGCGAATGAATGTAGATGCAGTGTATGAATATGGTCTTAAATGTACACACGAAAACTTATTATTTTGCGCTACATACAACTGTTATATGTTTTTATATTAAAAATAAGTTTACTTTTGCTATTTGGTTATATGTTAATTTCCAGAAAAAAAAATATTTTATTTTTATTTAAATAGAAAAATGTTTTTGATTGCAAAATGTGTATCTTGTATTTTCAGTTACATTTAATCCAATATAATAATAAACTCTTTTAAAATCTCGCACTAAAGAAAACATCCTTTCGATTACAAAAATAGTAGAGAAAATATATAAAAATGCTATTACGGATATAAATGTCTGCGTTGCTGAAAAAGTAATATAACATATAATAAAATGTAAACGTGTAAATTTTAACATTTTTAAATGACAGAAAGGATATGAGATATTTTCCAAGGTTATTTTTCTAATTCACATTTTCAGTTATACATTTTTATATGTGCTGCGATTTAATTAAAAGGATTTTCTTAGAAAGACGATAAACACGAATAGCTTTACTTAAAAATATATTAGAAGTAGAAGAAATTTAAAATCAACTAAGGGAAAAAAAGATATTTAAAAAATAAAGTGGTAAAATAAATTGTTTAAATTTTTAGTTGATTTATATATATATATATATTTGACGGAATGTAAATTTTTTAATTTATTGTTACTTGGTTATTTTCATACACCCGTATCTGACCGTCTCTTTGTCTGCCCATCTGTCTGTGTTATGGCTGAAATCAACTTTTCGAAGCCACCCGATGCCACATAGATCCGTTTGTGATATTAAACTATTAGAAATATCTGCGAGAGAATTACTTTTAAAGTTCAGTTGAACCGTCCGATAACTGACCGAGTTACAAGTTAAAACCAGGACTACTTCTGTATATTTCCCTTAAATGTTTACACAAAAACCTCTACAAATTCCCGGAGTCGCCTCTACATGGCTACAGACGTTAAAAGTTTTACGTAAGCATTTACTCTGCGGGCAATAATTAACGGTGTTTTTAACACCTGGTGGAAACAAGGCGTCCACCTCTGCCACCAGAATGGCTTACCAAACCACCCAGATCGCAATTCTCTGCCATGACTCTGAGCAAGCCATAACAGACCCCTTGTTGAGGAGTTGGGCTATCTAAACCCAAATTGCGTCTCTAGTTTTGATCTCGTCTTTATATAATCAAAACAGATTCGCGCCGACAAGACACATCTCCACACGCTTGCGAAATAGCACCCAACCAGAAAGAAAGATTATGATTATCATGTCGCACCCAAAAAATGCTACACCCAGCTCTGTTTGAAGAATATTTTAATTTAAACAAATCAATTTCTTCTCTTTCATCAACGCTTTATAATCTTCTCACCGCCAGTCAGGACCGAATCACGCACATGCTTCAACATGCCAATGCCGGCTATTTCATTATTTGCTACTACTCTGATGGGATCTTGTTTTAGATCCTAGGGTCCCAAGCAGTAACCAGTTTCCCTATTCACCTATTTCCAAACACACTTACACATTTTCAGGTATTAGCCTACCTCATCACTTGCTCATGTGCCTGGGTAGACCCGCCAAAACTGGAGACTCTATCTTGTGAATTTTAGGTTCATATAAGACCGCTAACGCGACCACTCTGGCGCCCGCAGAAGAAGGACCCTAGCATATCAGCTTTCGTTCTCAGTGGCTCCGCTTGGAGATAGTCAGCGCCACCACTTAAACCCCCGAAGGAGACCTCACCATTAATCAGTTCATGCACTGGTAAGCACATGGGGCCAACTGATTCCCGTGGTACCAGATAGGACTCTGGTCAGCCTCGAAAATCAACTTCTGTATAGTTCCTACCAATTTCCATTTAGCACAGATAGGGTATTGGTGCCCTTAAAACCTTGTATTGCTGTACCACTTATTGGTGATGTACATGGCACAGCGACAACCAGACCAGTAAGTTAATAACCACTGATCCCTTTTAGCCCAAGACAGATTGATTTAAATAAAACCATGTCTGTAAGCCTTCCAGTAAAAGTTACCCGGTTGATACCACGAGGGGGTAGACTTAGGCACTTGTACTGATGGAAAGTTGCCCGAGGGCCCTCCTCTTCCATCATATAGCTTATCAACCTGCTACATGGCTACAATGTAAGACCGAACATACTTACACCTCATTTCCATTCCCTTAAAGTGGGTAAAACCTTTTTTTCAAATCACTTCCGCAGTTTCCAGGGTACTTCTAAAGAGGTCAAATGTAGGACCCAACCCAATTAATTTTTCCTCATAAATATTTTTGAGGACTAAAATTGCCCTCTATTTTCAGCCTCTAACAAGATTTGAAAAAATAGGGTTGAAACTTGAACTTCCCCGGATTCGCCTTTATTGGAATAAAATATCTTAGAGACCCCCATTAGTTTTTCCTCCAAAAGATATTGAACATACTTAACCCCTCTCTTCATCACCCAAGGGGGTTGCCATACAAAATTTTAAAAAATGTTTCAAAAATGGGCATAACTTCCCCAGAGCCGACTTTAGACAAATTAAATGTATGACCGACACCCCTTAGTTTCCCTTCCCAAACATATTCGTAGGACATATTTACTCCATATGAACTTCGCATAAGGGGGCTTTAATACAAAATTAGGGAAATTGTAAGAATAAGAAAGCCCCAACAGCTTCCAGTGTGCCAGTGGAAAGGTTAAATGTAGGACTGAAATCAACTCATTTTTCTTTTAAAGCATTTGACTTGAACACAAAACATAATTTAAAGTTGCTATTAAAAGGCAAAAAAAAATATAAATAACCTATTAATTTTTTTTTTAATTTTTGACCTTTAGGTATATTTGAAGTACTTCTTGTTATTTCTAAACCAATATAAATTGAAAGTTCCAAAAAATATTTTTTTTAATATCTTAAAAATTTTTGACTCGAAGGAGTGAAAAAGGACAAAAAATTTTATTTTGGTAAATTTTAATTTTAAAATTTTTAAAATACTAACAAATTTTAAATTTGAATCATCTCGAAAAAAATTATAATTTTCTTGGCCTTTCACTCTTTGGATCGTAAGCGGAAAAAAGGGTAAAAACTATGAGTTACTATCTTTAAGGTACCTTTTTTAACCCTTATGTCTACAACCGCATACCCGGGTAAGTTTTCAGTTTTTAATTCGATATAACTTCGCACCCTGGTAAGATATCGGTTTGAAATTTTTAATATGCTTCTAAAATATTGTTTTTTAACTTCTAAAAATTAATTTGAAAAAAAAAAAATTTTTAGGGGAAAATCTATGGGCCGTTTTTGAAACATACCCCTTAAACATACAAAAGACTTACCTGGGTATGCACTAAAGATTCATGATTTTTTTTTAATGTACCAAAATATATTGGTTTTTTATTTTGAAATAATTACGTTTTACAGTTTTATTTTATTTGTACTAAAAAAGATTAGAACATTTTTAAAAAGTAAACATACTTTTTCTTAAGTTTGAGAATACATTACAAATAGTAATATCTTCTGAATGTTGTGCACCTGCTAGCTTTTGACATTTTTGCAAGATTTTCTTGTTAGTCTCGTTTTTTCACCAACATAACGATTTATATAATACTTAGGTCTTCCGGAATGATCTCATTCTTCTGCAGCACGAACTGGGTAGTTTTCTGATATCACTGCATAGCCTAAAATACTTTCTTTTCCACCACGGGGCGAAAAATGCTTCATTTCTTGAGGATTTTGTGAGCAGCGTTCAATTTGCTTCATTGTTCACTCAGCTGTTGGAGAAATATTCTTCTATAATTTGTTGATACCTTTAGATGCGGATTATTTTCAGTATATATAATATAACTGCAAAAGCTGCTACCTCAAAAATTATATAATAAAAATGCTAAAGCGCATCTATTAGTTATTCTCTTTGTTGTGTATTCTTCTAGACATTTGTCCATATTATCAACTCCACCTTTGTTTTTATTGTAATGCAATATTAATATTTTTTGGACCTTGTATATCACTGCTGAAGTGAGTTGAGATAAGCACAACCAATTTGTTTTTTTTTTTTTTGAATATGGGAGCACGTAGTAATGTTATTGCTGAATCCTAAAATTGATGGCTCAACTACTCTTCCTTTTGGGGTTGAGAACTCAGCTGGAACAAATGTTCGGAGTTTCCTTACTGTTTCTAATAATGATAAATTGTGGTATAACATTAAGGTAAAAGTCAAACCGAAACTTTAAAATTTGTCTTAAATGACGTTTTGACTTCCTTGAAAGAGATTACAAATCTTTAGCAACTCATTTGCTTTGATTTTTTTCTCTTTCCCCAGAAGGCGCCAAGCCAGTAGATTGTCCTCTGAGTGGATAAGAAGTATTAGCGACTTTATTTGTCATGTAAAGGGTTGCAGTTAACTAAAACTGGCGATAAAAACATGAAACAAACGATATGTCACAAAAAATCCCTTACCAAACAGCAATGCTTACCCGGGTATGATGGTTGTATGTTTGACGAACAATTTTTGGTTGTAGACATAAAGGTTAACTTAAAACGTACGAAAATGAAAAAATAATTCAAATTGGGTTCAACTGGTTTTTAAAAATATCACTACGTTTTTGCTACATTTCTTAAAATTTCCTTTTCTTAGAATCTAAAAAAGGAAAAAATTATATTGTAATACTTTTCACCATATTTGTGCGGTTGTGGGTACCGAAATATGAAAGAAAGAGCTATGGATCACCGTAAAGGTTGGAAGTTGACTAAGCGGAAAAGAAGTGCTTCTTCCCGTTTTTACTACTTTATCTATTTTTTTTGTGTTATGGGTCTACAAATATGATATAAGAACTTTTGACCCAGATTGAAGGTCAATTAAGTGGTCAAAAAGTACTTCTTTATATTTTTCATACTTTTGGATTTTGT
The DNA here is from genome assembly GCA_963583895.1 of Melanophora roralis. Lineage (NCBI taxonomy): Eukaryota > Metazoa > Arthropoda > Insecta > Diptera > Rhinophoridae > Melanophora > Melanophora roralis. Next base: position 103,536,942 of record OY757187.1, on the reverse strand, counting down.
GAGATTGTGAGTCTAGAAATATGTATTTATTTAACGACTATTAATCTAGTTTAAGCTCAGTTAGGTAGGTAAATTGTATTTTTATTTTTCACTTTTGAGAATTTAATTTTAGAAATATGAAATAATGCTTGTTGATCCCGATTGCAGCCTAAAAGTGCTTCATTTCTATTTTAAGTAGTTTTTCCATATTTTGCGATAGTGAGTCAGTCTACAACTTTCGATCCATATGAGTTTGAAAGTATTTTCAAAATCTTTAAACCTTTCGGAATTGAATGAGATAATGATTCTACAAATATTTTTTTTTACTTCTATTAACACCTCAAACACAATGGGGTTTAAAAAAATTTTTATTTTTGTGGCTTTTTTGAATTTTTTTGAGGATGAAATTGAACTAGGAACTTTGCAAAAAGTAAAACAATAACAACAACATAGATTTTAAAAACGTGAATTTAATTTATTGCTAACTTAACGCAAGCCTAAATTGTTTGTTGTGCGTCTGAATTTTTTTTTACACAGCGACGGATCAAAGAAAAAAGGCCAAAGGGACACTAAAGCATAGTTTTATTATTTTTTATAGTTTTCCAAATGAAAATATTTGTTCTTTTATAGAAAATTTTTTTTTCCCAAAACCTTAATATACCAGATCAGACCGCTTGAGAGTGAAAAAAATTTTATAAATTTTTTGAATTAATTATTTATTTTTTTGATTTATTTTATTTATAACACCAATATCATGTTAAATACTTAAACAGAAGAGTTTAAAACTATTAAAAAATTTAATAGAATTCTGGGTCTTTACCTAATTTTTTTTAGAGAAAATGCTTTAAGTTCTACAAAAAAAAAAAAAAAAAAACAAAATAAAGTGTAGTTAAGGTTTACAAGGTATTTACTTATATATTTAAAAAGTCTTTTTTCACAAAAACTTTACAAAAGTACCCAGGTTCTTTGCATAACTTAAAATAATTTTTTGTTTGAACTTTTTAACTGAATTTAAATTTACTCTTTATATTTACAATCAGCTTAAGAATTTCTCAATGTTATTTTCAAAATGGTTTTTTACATCTCCTAATTTATTTTTTACGCGCAATTTTTTTCTTTACTTTATCTTAATAATTTAAAGAAATTTTCTTTTATTTTTAATCAAAACTTTTTCACACTTGTTTTTTTTCTTAAGCTGCATTATACAATTAAGATAATGGAAAAAGGGTAAGTCTACAGAAAAACACTCTAAAGGAAATGTTTTTAAATAACAGGTGGTAAACCCTTGTCAATCAGTGTCACTGACAAAGCATTAGGTGAAACCTAATCATTAAGGTTATCTGGTTGCTTAAATATTTTTAAAGATAAGATAAGTTTATTAAAAATATTTTAATTTAAGTAGGTTTTAGAGGTTAAACATAACAAGACAAAAATGTTTAAGTAAAAAGGCAGTTTTTGCTATTTACTCAATAATATAGATTTTTTTAATAAAAAAATCCATAAATAACAAATATTAGCAAACATTAACTTCATGTTTGAGTAAAACGCGAAATTATTTAAAGGATAATTTTCAAGTGTCGTTTTGTACAGGCCTCCAAAAAAAATACAGAAGTTAAAAATTATATTTCTTTTAAAGGTCACCATTTTTCCACAGACTATATTCCAAATACACAATTGCTATAAGCGATATTTTTTTATTAAAATTTTTTTTTTATCTATAGTAGTCATAGAATTGAAAAAAACTTTAAATTTGCTGGTAAAAACGAAATGTGAGGTTTGGACTTAGAAAAAATTTCGCTTTAGTTTTACGAAGAAGCAAACATTGATGTTCTTAACTGGTGTATGGTTTTCTTCTGTTTAGAATTAAACTTTTATTGGTTTTCTTTAAAATCCTCATCCAGGATCCAATTTTCTATTTCTAGAAAATATCAAAAAAAGCTTTGGTCCAATTGGTTAATTTAGCCTCTCCATCTGGGTTCATGACTTAAATTTTTTTTTTCTAAATTTGTAAACAGATCATATTTTTTCTAGTATACTAATGCGCTCCGCAGCAAGCACTTATCTATTCACTTAATATATGCAATAGTATATGGCAGTAGATGTAAAACTTTTACTCTCTTACACACTCGCTTACCGAAGTGCACACTAAAAAGGAGTGAGTAATAAAACAATCATTTTTCGTCAAGTAACGAACGAACGAAAGAATAATAACACTTTAATATAATAATATTTTGATGACGCGATAAATTTCAACAAGTAAAGAAGCACCAAGATTACATAAATTATTTGCATATTTGTAGCGCCGAAATAAGCGCTTAACAAGAAAAGCAACTAAGTGAAACATCGTGAGCAAATATCATGCCATACGTAAGCAGGTTTGTAAGCTTTGTCATCTTGATATTCCCTTATAAACCTACCGACGGTGAAGCAGCAGTTTTTGCTGGGATGCAGAAAAAGTTATTTTTCCACATTAACATCATTCAAGAATTTCTAATTTTATACTTCCAGTTTTATAGTTTTCCACTCGAGAAAAAAGTGAGTGAGGAAATTACCTTTTGTTCCCTTGGCTGCCCTTCGATTCTTTTATGGGTCAACAGTCCTTAATTGCATATTTCCAGTTTCAAAAATATTCTCAAAATATGATGAAAAAACTTTTGCCCACTCATTTGACTTCCCACCTCTATGAGCCAATAATCATTAATATTATATTTGTCCACTTACAATATCAGAAAGTGAAAAGAATTCTAAAACAATACTGTTTTTTCGATACCTGTTAAACAGATTTTGAAATACGTTGACATGTGCACTGGCTTAAAAAATACAAAATGCAAATTTTTAGATAAAAATCTATTAACGAGTAAGTTTTTTTCCTTTTTGGTATTAAATTTTTTTATAAAGTTGCCCAGACTGTATTAAAATTTTGTCAATACCTAACAAAAGGAAATTGAAAAATTGGTCAAAATTTGGAAAAGGTACTTTAAAGGTACCAAAATATATAAATTTGTCTATTTCTTATTTTCCTTATTATTAAAAAGAAGCCAGAAGAAAAACTATATTTTTTTAAAATATATCGAAAGTAATTATAATTATTATTTTTTGATCTACATGGAAGATTATAGCTTATAATAACTAAAATAAAATTTTGGAATTTTAAAAAAGTACCCAAAATATATAAAATTTTTTTAAGACCAGCCGAGACCAATCTGAGCTAGATTTCTAATTTTATAGACCTAGAAACTTTAGTGCTTTAAAGTACCAAAATATATTTTAATCCTCTTTATTACTCTTTGTGTCCAAAGCCGTACTTATATTTTTGGGAGATCTGTGAAACGCAATTCATATTATATTTTTCTCCTCTTTTTTTAGTAATATATAGTAGGAGGGTTCCATTTTATATTTCGGAATTAGCAAACAAAAACAAATATTAATCATCGAAAATCACTTTATTGTTTTCTAAATATTCCCCATGAAGATCCATACACTTTTGCATGCGTTTGAACCAATTGCCGAAGCACTTTTGCCACTCTGATTTAGGTAGCTCCAAGACATGCATTCTGGATACAGCAGCCGCTTTTTCAGGTGTCGAAAAACGTTGACCTCTAAGTTTGTTTTTTACGAACAGGAATATAAAGAAGTCGTTCGATTCTAAGTCAGGGCTATACAGCGGATAACTCATTAAATCGATGTTTTTGGTGCCTAAAAATGCAGTTGTTTGAGCAAATGTGTGAGAGCTCGCATTGTTGGGGTGGAGAGTGATCCATCTTCGTCGGTTGGTTTTACTGATTTTTTGAAAGACAACTGGCAAAAAAATGGCTGTGTACCACTCAAAATTGACTGTTCTGCGTAACTTTAGTGATACGGTTGCGACATGTCCAGTTTTTCTGGAAAAACTGGCGATCAGTTGCTTAGAAGTTCTTCGTGCGCGAACAGCTTTTGTTGGATTTGACTTTTTTTAAAACACCCATACAGTCGACTGCTGTTTACTTTTACATAAATCCAGAATCTATCACCTGCCACAATTTCATAGATGTGTTTCGAAACACCGCGATCGTATTTGCTGAGCATTTCTTTCGTCCAATCGACACGAGCCTTTTTTTGAGCGATTCACAAATTGTGTGGGATCCAACTTGAAAAACTTATTTTGACAGTCAAATGTTCATGCAATATTGAATGCATGCTAGCCCCACTTATGTCTAGGGTTGTCTCAATCTCGCGATATGTCCAATATCAGCTCATGCGCAGCATCAATGGTTTTCGGAACAACAACTGATTTTGGACGACCTTAACGAAATTCGTCATGAAGTAAACTACGACCAAGATTGAATTCACCATACCTTCGATTAATACTGGTCCTTGATAGAGCTTCATTGTCAAAAACAGAATTTAGTTCATCCATACACTATTTCTAAGTTAATCAACGTCGGAAGTTGTTAAAAATAATCGCACGAAAACGTTAACGATTTCATTTAGTTTTTAGGTCGAGTTGAATATTTTAAGTTACTGTAAACAAAACAAGTAGCGCTCGTATGTCAAAACGTTCTGAATACGTATAACTTAGAAAATGTCAGACTTTACGATAGACCTGTCAGTTGTCAGATTGAAACACTAGTGTTGCCAAATTCCGAAATATAAAAGGCAACATAAGTACATAAAAAATTTGATTTTTCCCATTTTTTCTGCCTTTGGGTCCAAGTTTTCAACAAACGTACCCAGAATGTATTAGAATATAATCAAGGCCTTTCGAATGCAGCTCGACTAAGGTTTTTATCCTTATTAGTTTAAAAGTAACAAAACTAAGTACTAAAAAATATAACTAAGTTATTTTCTTCTTCTTTTCTTCATCTTTTCTTGACCTTAAAGCCAGAATTTCTGCAAAGTACTAAAAATGTGTTCATTTTTCCTGAGACGTGGGTTACTTAATTTTTAGTCCTTTTTTATTAGTCTATAAAATGCAAATGTTCAAACCTCGAAAAGAATCCCAAAAGACGTATACATTTTTTTAAAGAACTTTTATATTTAGACTTTCTAATATTTAGCGAATTTCCATTGATGCATTAACTTTAAGTTTGTTGTTCTTGTTTCCTTTTCATGTCCCAACTATAGGCTAGTTTTAAGTAGCAATGTTAATTGTGTAGAGTATTCAATGTGGCAAAATAAAAATTTACGCATATACCTTATACCACGATATGTATTTATGTATGTATGCATACCTCTGTATCTATTCAATTTATGCATTAATGATTCATGAACTACGTTTAACATTACCAAATGCATATAAATACCACGAAATTTTGTGGCCTTTTTTCAAATGGACAAACAAATATTACGCATTCGCTTTTACCTTCACACAGACATTAAGCCTAAAACTGTGAAACATTTTCAAAAGCACAGAGAATATAAATTCTTTATCCGCTTTTACCACAAAATACAATAACAACAGTCATTTGCATTTAAATCTTTGGCCCTAGTCAAGCTGCATGAAACTTTTTTTTCGTTTTCAATGTAAAGTTACCCAAAGAACAAAACCAAATAGCGTGAGTAAAATTTTTGTTGTCATTATTCTGGTTTGGTGTATAATTGTTTTTTTTTTTTTTTTTTTTTTTTGCAGCATTATGTAAATGCCAAAGATTGCCAAAATATAAGCCTGCATAAAGCAGCCTGACAAAAAGTATTTAACGTGTTACACGTTTTTTGTAAAAGTGCAAAATCTTGTTGGTGCTTTCATTTTAAACTTTGGGAAGGAATTACAGGTGGATATAACAAGAAGACAAAATGGAAATTTTCATTTGCTATAGATGACAAGTGACAGCATTTACAATGAGAGAAGGTTGAAAGGGTTTAGTATTGTGATTTGTACGATTCTTAAAGTTTTTACTGAAATTTTCTTAAAAAAAATATATGAAATTTGAAAAAAATAATTATTTATCAACTTAGTTTTTTGCCAGATATAGTTTAATTTTTAAATTTATAGAAAATCTGTTGGGGTAATATTTTTATTTATTTTGTATATATTTTATATTTATTTTCAACAGAACAATTGTTTATAAAAAAAATTATTGTTTCTTGGAAATTTGTATATAAAAAATTTTAACTCTTCATTTTAATATTGATTTTCAAAAAAATAAGAAATAATTACAATTTTTTGATAAAAAATTAAAAATAAAAAAATTAAAAAGCCCTTAACTTACAAAAAATACTGTTTAATGCCATCACGATGGTGTATTTAACTTGAGTTTTAAATGTCTTTGAAAATTTAAATATAATTATTATTTACAACCCCTTTATAAAACAAGCAATACTAGTTAGAGACTAAAAGGAAGTGATTTTTGTTCACAGTGGATGTCATTTTATGCAAAATATTATTGAGAATGAACAAACTCATTTTTATTTTGTTTTTCTTTTTGTTTTTTAAATTTTTTCTCAATAGTTATGTTTATATTTTTTTTAGTTTTGTTAATAGGCAATAGAACAATTGACAATATTTTGTATTTAATTCCTACAAAGACTATTATTTTCGTAATTCTAAGAAAACGTGGGAGAGGTTCCAGTATTTTTCAAATTCAAAATAAGGACATATTACACTATACAACAGGAAAATTACCTTTGATCACCACTATATTCCTAATGATATGTTATGGTCTCTTAAGTATATAAAATCATCGAAATTAAAATTTTCGGAATAATTTTTTTTTGTTATTTAGAATGTATTTGGCCAATATTTTAAATGATTTTCATATATTTACTACTTTAGCTAATAGGGCCTAATTTCTTTTGTGTAAATAAAAACTTGTTTTATTACAGTTTCGCCAGTTTTTTTTTATCAATTTGAGATTACAAAAGGGCTGCTCATTGATTGTATCATAAGTCAGACAGTTAGTTTGTCATTAATAATAATAAAAGGCTTTTCAAAAATTATTTTTTTTAATTTTAAAAAATTAATCGAACAGAATTAATAAAAAAAATTTTGGAAAATTACTTTTTTAAAATTATGTAAATCTTTTTTAATAAAAATCGGTGGAAAATTTTCAGTTAAGCTACCTGAGTTTAAAACAAATTAAAATTTCTAAAGGACTGTTGCACTAACAATACTTTATCTCTGCAAAACTTTGCGTTTATAAAATTCTTTTGCTACCGAATAAAATGTTATGTTATATGGCCCAAACAAATTTTTCACTCAGGTCCATCGTAATCTAGGTATTTAATTTTACCCCAGCTTCGCCTTTAACTTGTTGCCTCTACCTCCATTAATTTGCTAAGTCTGCCAGTCTCCAACTAAATTGTGGCTGCTGATCTAGAGCCTGTTTTTCAATGTTGTCTCTTGTGCCTCTAAAATTGTGTGTAGGAAGTATTTTTTTCTTAAACTAAAATACTTTAGTCCTACAGAAAACACAGGAGTATAGGCCTGAATGCCATAAAATCTGTATTAGCAAATGTACAAAAACTGTTTGACACCATTAATTACTGAAGCAATAATCCATAACAGCAAGCTTGTGGGTTTAAAATTGTTCTTCATATGCTTCAGTTTTTAATAACCAGAGCGTCTATATAACAAAATATATATAATGTGTTAAGCCACCAAGGTTAGTTTATGTAGATAAATGCGTATACTTGTTAATATCTTATAAAGTTTTTATATCCTTAAGGTACTTAAAATATGCAAGTGCGAAAGAAGTCCTTGAAAATACAAATTCAAACATACATATATGCTTGCATTAATTTGTTATTCAAGAGCAAAACTGCATACATTTTTAATTAAAAAGAATGAACAATGAGTAATAAGGCTGCGTACTTTCGTTCTTACATTCAACCTTATTATTTCAAAAGTAATTAACCTTTTACAGAAATAATAACGAAGAATATCTTTAAGTAAAAAATATATTTTCTTAAGATGTAAGAGACTCTTAACTGCTCATATATGTATTTATATCAACACCACATACGTGGTAAGAATTATGCGTTTGTGCAGATGCTTGTAACGCTCAAAAATAATGGTCCGAACCCCATTTTTAAATGTACAGATCGACTCAAAATCACTTCTGTAGTCGATTACAGCATGTTCGTCTGTCCCTCCGTCTGGCAGAGTCTCCATGTATTCTTTTGAGCACGCAACAGGTCGCCTTTAAAGTAATTTTGACAAAATTTGGTACAAATATGGTTTTTAGTACTGGAAGGATAGTGATAATCGCTCTATTTTTTGACATAGATCCTTTGCAAATGTCCTTCTGAAATAATTATAATGGGCTATAGCTGACTCAAGTATTACTCTATCAGGACACAACTTTGTACGTGTGTGTATTTTTACCATTTCAACTTGCACATTGAACAAATGTATGATCCGTCCATTTTTTTTTAGCCCGCATACAAATGTATGATCCGTCCATTTTTTTTTAGCCCGCATACAAATATCCTCCTAAAATAAGTACTGCAGGCCTTATCAAAGTTTTGCCAGAAGCTATTATACTGAAAACAAATGTAATCGTTTTTTTATAAAATCTGGGCTTGACTGACTATCATTTTCTTGTATTATTTGCTATAATTAAGTAAAACATATTTATACACATATTCACTTGCCCTACCAGGTTGAAAACTTTGCTTAAAAAACTGCAATGTTTTTGTAATAAAAAGAATTTGTGGCCACAAAATCTGTTTGCACAAGTTTTCCGATTCTTGCTTAGACAATATAAAGCTTTACGTTACCCTGTATCCCTGGTCACCTATGTCACAAAATGGATTTACTAGCCTTTTCCATCAGAGCTTGGGCAGTTTCGAGTTTAAAAAAAAACTAATAAATATTTTATACCGGAAAATTCCTTCTTCCTACCTGGTATAACTGAGTATACCAAAAGTCTATGTGGATTTTTTGGGACTAGCTATATTAACTAAGCTTACAAGAAGTTTATTAAAAAATGATGATGAGAAAATAAAATGACAGGCCGTAAATTTCATTCTAAGTTAAAGGATATAAGTGAACACAAAAATATTTCAGTATTCCAATTTCAACTAAATTTTATATTTTAGTTCAATTTACAAATATTTATTGTAAAGTTAAAATATAAAAAAAGGATTTAATATCTTTCACAGAAGTCAGCGTAAAGGAAAAAATTTTTGCTGTGTTCATGTATTTTTTTGTGTATTTTCTTATAATCAAATTATAACGGATGTCCGCCGGCAAGGTATACTGCTTATAATTTTTGATGAAATGAAAGAAAATAGATCTTTTTGAAAAAAGTTTTATTTAATGTCCGTAATTATGTACGAAATAGAATACCAGATGTCCGCTTCTGTTAGTCTCACAAATGCGAGCCCCTTTGAGCACCTTTTTCATTACATTATCACGAATTTCAAGGGGTGTTTTATTAATTTCAACACGAATATTTTGTTTAAGTTGTTTCAGCGTTTTCGATTTGTTTGCATAAACTTTGTTTTTCAGATATCGCCACAAAAAGAAGTCCCAACCAATCAAAAGCAACCGTAAAGGCCAACCAACATCACCATTTTTTGAAATAACTTATTGCAGAAAGAGGTCTTGCAGTAATTCCATTGTAACCCTGGTTGTATGCGATGTGACACTGTCTTGATGAGACCGTAATGCATGCAGTTGTTGTATTAAAAAGTGTTCAGCCATATCACAATATTGCTCCCAACTTTCTACCGTTAGACCAAATTGCACATCAGCCTGTCAATTTTTATGGTTGCAAAGGTGACGGATTAATAATTGGAGGTGTTTCAGTTGCCCAGAACTGACCATTCTGTTTATTCACATATCCATTCCTCTTTACTCATTATGACTTTTTAATGAAAATCTGGGTTGTCATGTTTTAACGATTAAAACATGTTGGTTTAACGAAAATTCCTTCATAAAAAATTTTTCACATCTCTACTTCTCGACTGCCGCATATTAACTGTAAAGACTAATAATTACTAAAATGGTGGCAAAACAAAATATATACCTTTCCAGCGGACACCCTGTATTTAAGTTTTTTTTTAAAATATATTTTGTTAAGCATTAACACCTTAATATTATGGTTATTTAACCATCTCTTCAAAAGCCTTTAGGAAACATGCATTTAAGAAGAGAACAAAAGATTCGAGATTCTTCAAAGTTTTTGGCGTAAGAATGTCATTAAACCATAATTTCAACAAACACATTTAAGGCATAAGAAATAATGCAACACTGTTTATGGTAATAAGAAACTGCTATAAATATTCAATGACAAAAAATAAAGCAATAAAAATATTTTCTTGTTTGCTTTTGTTAAACTTATTAAAGAAAAAATTTCTTATTGAAAAAATAAGCTTTTAACATTTGTACCAAAAAAAGGCTAAAGTACTTTAACTTTATTTTTCTTTATAAAGATTTAAAAGAAAAACATTTAAATTTAAAAACTTGCATAAATTTATATTCAAACTCTAACTACAAACTTTCATTTTCAATAACTATTGTTAAAGAAATAAAACAGCCCGTCATATACAAGTGCTGCTGCTATAAATCAATGGGCGGTTTTCATAAAATAATTTTTTTACACAAAGAAGGAAAGTAAAGAAAAAGAGTTAAATGTGTCAAGTACGAATGAGTGGCACAACTTTTTTTTATCAGTAAGTTTTGTTAGCAAACAGGCATTTTATAAACAAGAAAAATTAAAAATAAACAACAACTTTTTTAGCATAAATTTAAATACGTACAAGCAAATATAAATAATATTTACATATAACTGTTCACGTTAACGTATCGTGTTTTATGGTTTATGTACTTAAATATGTATTAAAAAAAATAAAAGCAAAATGGTTTATTCCGTTTTAAGATAAAATGATAAATGACAATAAATTTGATTTCTTTTTTCTTTTTCCAAATAGAGTGATGATGTATTGTTTTGCCACACATTTTTAAATGTATTTTGTTTTCAAAATATTTCCACATGTTTGATCATTAAGTGTAGAAATAAAATTTAAACTAAATAAATTTTTACAAAATGTAAATTTAAAATACCTTTTGCCATAAAAAAAGGATTTAGAAGAATTTTATTATTTAATTTACACAAACAAGGTATTTATTGTAATATGCCTTAATATATCCAAAGTTTATACACCTAAAAAATTATTACAGTACCTGACTGTTAGTTATTTAGGAAGTATTCCGTAAAGTTGTTTTTAAATGAAAAAGTAGTTAAATTTGAATACAATATTTTTTAACTGCCTTGAAGGTCATTTAAAGCTTCAACTTAACAAAAATACTAATTTTCAGTTAAAGTTATTTTTGTCAGTTATTTATTGGTAATATTTAACTTTGTTTTTATTTTTCGGATAGTTTGTGTTTTGCTGTAAATGACAGAAATTTTAGTTAGTTTTGGACTAAAGTGTCAGTAAATTTTTTGATGTTTGAATTTAAATTAAATATATTGTTAATTTAAGTGAATATCTTGTTGGACGGTTTATAAATGAATATCCAGTTATTTAAAGTAGATTTCCAATTGATTTAACCTTAATAATTTTTTGAGTGTACATAAGTGTTAGGGGTGTTATGCGTTTGCGATGATCAAAAATATGGTTATAAGACCCGATCGATTAAGAATCACTTATTGAGTCGATTTAAGTATATCCGTCAATCCGTCCGTCCACCCCGCTAGATGTCCATGTATTCTTGTGACTAAAGTACAATTAGCAATTTTGAATATATTTTGATAAATTTGACAGAGAAACTTTTTTGGCCCTGGCACGAAGTCAATTGTTTGTGGTGATGATTAATCTATTTTTTGACACAGCCTCCATAAAAATGTTCTCTAGGAATAACCATTTTGGAATATCATTGACTCGAATATTTCTCTTTCTTTATATGTGTCGTACTTTATATTACAAACTAGTCCAACAAAAAAAGCCGTCCATTTTTTGATAAATTCCACAAGCAAATGCGCTCCCGGAAAAGCATTTTGAGCTTTAAATGGTTAGAACATCACTCAGTTTAAATAAAACAAAGCATATGTGTCTTACTTTATACTAATAACTCGTGCACTGAACAAAAATATAATCCGTCTACTTTGTTGATATATACCCCAAATATGTTCTCTCGGAAAAAGCATTTTGGCTAAAAATGGTTAGAATATTATTCCACCTTCTCGAAATTTTGGGCAAATATTATGCACATATTTATGCCACCAACTGTTATAATTAAAATAGAAGTTATAGGTCTACTTTTTTTGTAAAACCCCTAATGCCAATATGTTGTAGGGTATAATAGGGTCGGGCTTGACATAACATAACAATCCTACCCATTTTTGTTAGATTTCAGTTTAAAATGATTTCGAATGAAAAAATAATTTTTAAGCATAAGTGGTAGTGATTCTACAACAACAAAATTTGTTGAATAAAATTTTCGTTTTTGTTATAGTTTTCGTTTTATCCGGTGTCAAAAAATGATATATAAAAGGAAACAACTTTGACAACCCAGCCTCGATTTTTGCATTTAAAAGGAGGTCAGCTGTGCAGGTAGCACCACCTGGTCAACATTATTTCACCATGACTAAGTCTGCTCAACTCTATTTTTACAAATAATAAAATTAAACATTTTCAAAAATATAGCTGAAATAAATTTTTACCTTTAATTTGCAATTTTTTATGAAATTCTTTTACTATGACTTGAAAAGTTTAAGTTTTTTTAAGCTTAAAACCAGTTAATTAGAAGTGTTAACGGATATCGTAAATAGCTGATGCGGGATTAAACTTTACCTGATATGAGATATGTCATTTAGAAAAGTAGTTTAAATTATTTTTTGCTTTTTGTTCTAGTTTTTTAAATTTTTTATATACAGGGTGTCCGCCGGCAAGGTGTACTACTTTGCTTTGCCGCCATTTTAGTCTTAAGAGTTCATATTTGGCAGTCGTGAATTAGAGACATGGCAAATTTATTGGCGTAAAATATTTAGTATACCAACGTATTTTAATCTTTAAATTTTGATAACCCCTATTTTCAATAAAAAATCAAACTGGTCGCTACTGGGCAATGAAAACCTCTCAAATTATTCGTTAGCCACCTTTCCACTAACTAAAAGTAACAGTCTGGTATGCACTTTGGTCAGAAGGCATCATTGGATCTTATTTTAATGGCGTAACGGTAACTGTCAATGGAAAACAATATCGTGATATGATTGAAAAGTTTTTAATGTCGCAACTGTAAGCTTTGGGATCGACTGCTTCAAACATATTTTTTTTGGGGGATGTCTAAAAAGCAAGGTTTATTCAAACAAACAAGAAATAAAATATTTGTGATGAAATTAATAAAATACCGCGAAAAATTAGTAAGAATGTAATGAAAAATGTGCACAAAAGGGCTCGCATTTTTGAGGCTAACAGAGGCGGACATTTATCTGATCAATATCAGATAATCATGCATAATTGCCGACATTAAATAAAGTCAAAAATTATAAACAAACAAAAAAGTGTACCTTGGCGGCGTACACCCGTATTAATTAACACGTATAAAATTTTTCAACATTTCGCCGCTCCGTTGTTTGTCATCATCAGGAAGTTTTATTAAAGATTAACATTCGTTATTAATGTTTTAAAATATTTTGAAGTCTATGTTTTAAAAATATAATTATTAAAAATTTTTTAACAAAAAATTTAAAAAAATTAATCTTCAATAAAACTTCTTGATGATGCCACAGAGCGGATTGGCGAAATACTGAAAAATAAATAAATAGACCTAAGGTTTCAAAAATTGACTTTTTAATGAAAAGTAGTTTAAAAACTCTTTTAACCCTTATAGGTATGATACTGAAAGCATTGTCTTTAATTGAAAAACTGTAAAGTGAATCATAGTTTTCTGCTAACATTTATATAATAAGCCATATTCATTAATAATTTGAGATTATCTACAAATATAAAATAAAATTTTGAAAGAATATTTTTTACATATATAAAATCAGTATTTTTTAAGGTCTTTTTTAAATTTAAATCCTTTTTTAATTGGTTTATGAATATAGTCCAATGAATTTAGCTTTAGAATGTATCAAACGAAAATTAATCTCTTCTTTTTACTTACATTCATAAAAAATTACAAAGAATGATCTCCACTACATTTTTAAATTTTCTTTGGTAAATATCTTAGCCACGTAGAACATACATCATATGCTCTCACTAAAGTTAGTCAGTATCTTGTTATGGCAAGCAATCAAATGTTTTTGATGGTGTTTGATTGGCACACTTGCATGATTCGAAAAAAACATTAAGTGAACTCTTAAAAAAATTTACTGTCACAACATGAATGTGATTTTTCTTATACTTTGTTTTCTTCAATTACTTTGAAAATATCTGTTAATATCTACATACAGTTATTCTACCAATGTGTAGCAAAAATCGTTACCTTAAACGCAAAATGCCGTAACTAGTTAAAACTTAAATATATTTTTTTAAATTTCAATGTGTCGCATTAACTTAGATTAGCCCAGAGGAGGTCAGACTGCTGCTAACAAAAATGCAACCTTTTTGGATAAAATCAAAAAGAAATTACTAAAAAAAAGCTTTTTATATAAAGAATTTATTTCTCGAATGTATATGAAACCAGGCTTAAAATTAAGTATGAGCCGGGATTATTTAAAAAAGATAAGCACCAAAGAACTGCTGATGTTATTATATTTATTTGTTGTTTCCCCTGTTTAATATGCAACGAGATTTCTCTTTTTGCTTTGTTAGTGATAAGCGCGTATTGCAGTTCAAAGACTTTTGTGCACGAATTCCAGCCCCGACAAGTAAAGATTTCCAATAATCAAAATGAAATAAAAATTAAATAATATAAGTTACTAGTGATAAATGCAAATAAAATAAGAATAAGAGAACATAGGGTGGAATGCAGATTTAGTTCAGTCTAAACAATATAAAATGTGAATATAATTCCAGCATTAAAATTCTAATTAAAGTTTGTTTAAACAGAAAAAGTTAGCATGCAACTAACAGAAATACCGAATAGAAAGAGTGCTGACGACAAATCGTAGCTGATTTTGAAATTGCATTACACTCGGCTATTATCGGAATTACACAGTTTTTAATAAGAATTTTCAACCTTAACTATCACAATTTTAATAAAGACCTTACGGGTAAATTAAAAGAAACATTTTTTAAATAATCAATTTTAAAACATGAAACTCTTTTGCTTGAGCTTAGATCGTTCTAGCACATTCACACTGAATCTTCGTTTTCAAGTTTACTTAAAGTATTACTTCAAACTACAGGGTGCTTGGTGTCAGATTTATATTTTGAAACTTAAATGAAAAACATTTCATTTGAAACAAAATTTTATTAAAGCCATTGAACGATAGAATGGAAATGTGAGTTCGGATTTTTAAGGAACATGTCATCGAGATGTTTTCTGTCGAGCTTAACACACTTGTTAAAACGGAGCCTTGTGCTTTGCGCCACACGCTGCAGTAAACTTGGTTAAATTGAGTTGATTTCTCAACAAATATAACCCATAAAGGCCACAAGAGATTGAAAATTGTCATTATGAACCCAATTTTTTGGGTAAACCCATAAAAAATCCATGGGAGTAAGATCGGACTAGCTCAGTAGCCAAGGGATGTCCCCAAAGCAACTGAACAGTTTTTGAAGGAAATTTTGCCAAAGCAAGTTCATCCAGGCTCTGGCTGTGTGTGCAGTTACTCCATACTGGTGAAGCCACGTGCGTGAAAATACGGACAGATAGGCTCACAGGTTTGACTAAAAGAATTTCGTAATCATGCGTCGAAAATTTTTACCGTTGACATTCGTTACTCGGCCTCAATAATTAAAAAAAAAATAGTCAAATTACCTTATGCGTAGATCAAGCACACCGAAGAGTTGCCCTGGGGCAATGCAATGGTTTTTGATATTTCAATTGAGGGCTTCGGGTTTTTTGAAATAAGTAACGGTAGGTTTGTTGACGTGGCCGTTTAATAAAACCGAGCCTCGTCGCTTCAAAAAATAGGGTTTTCAGTGCGAAAGCGCTGCTTCATTGTTTCACTAAAATTTTTTCGTAAGGTTCTTGAACAATTTGATTTGAAAGAGGATGTAACTTCAGATTCTTTTGTAAAATTTCGTACATATTTGGTCTTTGAAGCCCCAGTGAGGCTTTTTTTCGCATTGAAAGTCGCGAATTTTCACGTTTTTAAAGATAAACAAGTAATGAAGAGCATTATTTTGTGTGACCCCCCCCCCCCCCCAGAAAAATACAATTAACTTGAATTAGTTTCATGAAAAGTTTCATCGTGTAAATGTAGTTTACATTTAGCCATTATTATAATTTTTATTCTTTTTTTCCAAAATATAAAAAATAGTTTTTTGTATGTTTATAATCAAAAGCACATAATTACAAAATTTATTCAAGGATCATATTATTTTTTCTTTTTTCCGTAAAATTATATAAATCTTGGTTAGGGCGTTTTGAATTTCAGGTGACAGCATACATAAGACTATTACCATAGAAATGCAAAGTATTTTGAAGAACATGTTCTTGTTTAGAAAAAAAACTTTTTCATTGGCTTTGAATTTTTTCAAACTTTTTATTGGTTTTGTATGATTTGTGGTTTTTCTTTTATCTTCTTTAAAATATGTCAATGATTTTGCTGCCATCAATTGTGGCACTTTGTCATACTTCAACTATTTGAAAGAAAATATCCAACGAGTCATGTATATTGCAAAGAAATAAAAAGAAATCATTCTCGGATACATTTTTAAATTTAATTGGATTAACGTATCAGAAGTTAAGAAATAAAATATTATTTATGTTATCCATATTAAGAGTTTTTTTGAAAGAAATAAACACAATATTAATTCTGTCTTCCACAGATACTATGATACTTCCACGCAAATGTTACTCGCAGTGTGGCAAAGAGAAACGAAAGACACAAGTGGACCCCAGTGCCTCGTTTCTGTATGGTATGTGAAAATTCTTTAGTCGAGAAATTTATAGTCGCCCTATCAAGGACAGAATGAATCAAAGAAAAATTATTATAAATTTTTAATGTTAACTTGCAATATATTAAAATTATATGACTCTCTCTGTTAATAAGTGGAACACTTCTATAATCTTAAAAAATTTCTCGATGCGAAAACTTCTCGCAAGTTACAGAAACGAGGCAAAGTTACATGAAAATTCCGTAGGTGAGTATTTTCAGATAACTGTGTTACACAAAGCGCGAAAACGTTAGACCGATGGAGATCATATACAGTGAAAGAGAGCCTTAAAAAAATTATTTTACACTTTCAACAAATATATTTTTGTATATGACAGTTAATATAACAGTTATTGTTGGTTATATTTTTTTTACCTGAATTTCTCTTAACTTAAATTTTAAGACCCTCTTTTAATAATTCTTATCGAACTGGAATCACTTTTTGAGTCAATTGAATGTTTTGCCTCCATCCGTTTGGCTGGATGCGCATGTTTTCTTGTGATAAAAATATAAATTATTTGGTGAATATTGGAACAAAGCCTAAAGATACTGATGACGATCGGCCTTTCTTAAGCAGCCCCCATACAAATATCCCCTCGAACTAAGTATTTATGGCCACAATTGCCTGCTTTATAGCTTAATATATATTAAAAAACAAGTCCTTATAGGTTTAGAATCTAAAGTGGTCCTACAAAATTTAGTAAAAATTGCATAAACTTAGCAAATTTTTTTGAACTCGAGTAATAAGCTGTCATTAAATCATAGGTTACAAGATTTTGAGGTTGTTACGACCTAAATACTAAGGGGTTAATTTTGAAGTTTTTAGGTATATATGCAAAAACAGGATTATGAAACAGGCTTAAGAGTATAATTTTATTTAAAAACCTTAAATGTTTTATTTATTTTGTTCAGCCTATCATTGAAAACTAGTTACTCGATTGATTTTTGTAAGCACATATGTATGTCGGGGTCGTGAACTTCGAGACAGCTCAAACAAAATCGGCTAGTTATTCGGCCAAAAGGTAACTAGTGCTTGTTCATTTCCAGTATTACTTAAAAACTTACCAGAACAGCAAATGTTTTGCTGGGAATGTTCGCAATACCTTTCACAAAAGGCATGAACCCTAAAAAAAATTTATTTCCATAAACACTTAATGGCCTTCGATATCAAAAAATAAAATTCATTTAAATTAACACAATATTTCATCAAATAATTAACTTATAAAAACCTTAAAAATTTACAAGATTTTTTGTTATTTACAGCAAAATATAAAGTATGAGAAAAAACATTAACATAGTTTAATACTACTGCAGAACAACTGGCAATATTACCTTCAACTGAAACCCTGTATTTTTGTGAAGCTTATATTTTAAATAACTCTTCAAACCAGTGTAAAAATATTATATCAGAATTTACTTTTTTTTTATTCAAAAATAACTTTACGGATTACTTCCCATATAACTTACAGTCAGTTACTGTAATAGTTTTTTTAAGGTACCATGTGAGCCAATTGTGTCTCCGGGGGACAAACAATAGTCGGGTTGTATATGTTCATAGCACAAGTACCTATAAAACCATTAAAAAGAGAGCAAACAAAAAAAAAAACAGTAACGCAGGGCGGCATTGCATTGTTCTTTTTTTTTAACAATAAACACAGTAAAAGGGAAACCATATATTCTCACAAATCATCCCACTTGCTGGGCAGCGCGGACTAATACCGATGAAAGTCAACTATGTTAAACTGCATTAATTTTTTTGACTAGTGTCAGATCGTATCAACAATTAAAATAGTTTTAGTGTCTCTTTTTTTTCTTATTTCAGTTTTATGTATGAAGTTTGATACTTTTAGATCACAATTTATAAATAAATAAAAGATTTGCCACATGCATTTGAAAAATTAATACTTTTAAATTTAGAAAAACCTACCTGACCAATATTAAGGATTCTACACACGAACAAAAATAACAAAGCAACTTAGTGAATCATTTTAAAAATAATTGGAAGGAAAAATAATTTTATATTAATATGAAAAAGGTTTATTTAGGTCGGCTAAAAGCTCTGTTGCAGCTAAGGCCAGGGCGGTATTGCTTAGCTCCTAGATCAGTTATACCTCTTGGCAGGTGGCGACATGTCTCGATAGGCAGTGGAAAGTTGTATATAACCCAAATTTTAATTATTCTAAATAAGAATAGGTTTCTTTTTAAGGCACTGATCATCTAAATAGTTACAATTGTCTTAACCGCTACCGTCAATGCTATGAATACGCTACGAGTCTAGCTACCGAAACTAGCTACTGTTGCAACCGTTCAGAATTGACGGTAAGGTGAAAAGACTCAGAGAATATTGAATGAACAAAGTGTTAAAGTCATGGCAAAACTTTAAGCGGCCAAGGCTGTAGAAAAGTACCCAAAATACAAGATATTGCAAAAGAAAAAATAGCAAAAAATGTATTCAAAGAGAAAGAATTAAAGCTAAAGCTAAAGCTCAGAAAATCCAACGATGGAGTAGCTACATTCCAAAACGCTATTAAATAGAAACCTTAATTCTTGCAAATTCAGATTTCTAATTTTTTTTTTCTTGAATTATCTAAAAAAAATTTGCTGATTTATCCTATACGACGTTAAGTAAATGAAATGACAAAGCGGAAAAAACACAAGGTTTTTAATTAGTTACAAAACTGGTGTGCTTTGGTATTCCACTACTTACATGCGCGGGAAATTCTTCTAAAAATTTAGTTTTTTTTTTCAGAATAATAATTATGTATGTAAACATTTTTGTAAATTTATAGGGAAAAGTATCAGGAAAATAATATTAGTACCAGCCGACCGTCTACGTAATTTTTTTACCAAAATTATATTAAGGTTGAGCGTTAAATTCTGTCAAGCCTCAGTCAATGATTTTCATATAATAATTTGTTTTATTTTATGTTGCGCCAATTTGCCCTTAAATTTTTTTCTATTCATTGATTGAAAAAATGCCTTTAAATTGCACAACCAACATTGTTAACATATACATATATTTAAGGTTTATTTTTAATAGAGAAATGAAAATGCATTTTTTTGCAAATACATTATAAAATTTAAATTTTTATAGGGTAAGATATTCAAAAAAAAAATTTTTCTTTTTAACAAAACTGGTTATATTTAGCTTAACGAACGCTTTTAAAATATTATAAATATAAACACATGAAAAAATTCTTAGTGTCCTTGGAAAATCAAATGCACAGAAAATCATATTATTAATTTTAACACACCTTTAGAAGTTCCTAAAATTTAAATTAAGTCATGTTATTCTAGAGTTTGTTATCGTTGTATTTTTTATTTTCCCTTATCTATCACATAAAATAATTCTGGGTATTTCTTTCATTAAACTTGCATATTTCAGGTTAAGAGGTCAAATTAAAATTTCCTAATTTATTTCACACAACCCCTATCAACCACAGTGCTAAGTTTTCCTTCACACATGTCAATAATTTCAAAGTGTTAATGTCAAGATGGAAATATGGTTAATTGCTTATTTTTTGCATCTCTTGAATACACGTGTTAAGCATATTTGTGTTATTATACATGTGCTTGCATAATTTCGTAGAAGATTTTCGGTTTGACTGCAAAAGATTTTAAGTAGAAATTGAAGGTGTCCTTGGAAAATAATCTCATTAATGATATAAAAAATAAAGACAAGATGAAAAAAATTACCCAAGTTAAGTTGGCATTAGTTTTAAAAATCTAAAAGGCAGAAACCTTTGTATATATTTTATTTTATTCTACTCCTACAAGGTGCATAGCATACTCTGGTTTTAACTGTGAATTATTTTCTTAAACTAGTAAGTGTTCAAGAAACGTATGCAAATAAGTTTAACAATAATTATTTTTCTTTTATATTTTTACTTAAGCCAACATGGTATACAAAACAAAATACCGAAACCTTTGAACAGACTCCGAAACAGATGTTGTGCTTATTAAAAAATTAAGCACAAGCAATGTTTCTTAAAGTTAATAATGCATTTTCATAATAAAACATTTTCCCCTAGAACTCTCTTAAGAATGCACTACTATCACCGTCTGGTTTTAATGATATTAATTTATTTTAAGTGATTCACTTAAGATACCAGCTTAAGTCCCAGCATCCCTCTAAGACCCATTAGTGAACATTTTCTTAAGTAGTATGTGGTCATTTACCCATGCTGATCTGTACACGATAGGTATCTCCACGCCCGGTGTGAAGACCACGGGGCGAATTATGGCATTAAATTCAAATCCAAATTCTAAAGTTTTTATCAAAATTCCTAAGGTAAAAGCATTGACAAATCAAGCGATCGAGAAGGGTTTTGATTCGAATCGAATGCCGTAATTTGCCCCAAAATTTTGTGAGAAGTATTAAGACTTACTAGCTTTAGTTCGTACCATCTCTGTTAGTATGTTGGCACATACCGAATAGATAACGTCATGCACCTGATCGCAGAGCTCTGATAAAACGATCCATAGGTATTAGGTTCAGCTTTGTATCAAGGGAGTACTAACTACCTAGAGCACCCGTTTTACAAGCTGGGTAACTTTTTTGAACGTTATTCAACATCACACTACAGCAGTCAAGGTAATAACTGCCCATGGCCAAACTAATGATTCTCACAAACATATAAAAGCAATTTTAATCATTTTGTGACCAAAATATTAATGATCTTGAAACTGTTTGTGATCATATTCCCGTGACCACTCTTAACCATGTTCTTTTTCTGCGTTATAAGCAATGGTAAGGAATTGTATTGAAAACCTTGCAGATTTAACATTTTTAGCTCATGGTACTCTCTTTAATTCACGCATTCATTTAAGTTGATATTTCACATACGAAGTATCACTTTAATTGCTTGTATATTTAGAGATGTTCTTATTAAAGATCGAGCCGTAATATTATATTTTAAAAATTTTTGTGCATATAGAATAATATTTAGGACAGTTAAAGTCTTTAAGCTTTGTTTTGGTAGACACTTATACATACATATATTGTTCCCCTTTTAATCGAAATTAAGACAAATATCCTGCTTTATCGACTGGCAGAAAATGTTTTATTACCAGCTAAGTTGAGATAAAAAGGCAAAAATATAAATTGAATAAAACAAACATGCTATATATTTTATTAAAACTTAAAAAACTAAATAATAAACAATATTTCTATATAAGTAGGGGAAAAAATTGCCATATTTTTTAAGGTCGTTTTACATACAAATTTTGGAAAATTATACGGTCTCAAAAAATGCTGAAAGCAAACTAGTCCATTTGCTTAGTGTCAAAAATATATACATATTTTAAATTTTTTAATAAAAATTAATAACATATTTAGAAGAGAAAATTAATTTTTCCCGCAAAAAAATAGCAAAACAATATTATCCCAAAACTTACCGCAAAATATTTGCACAAAAAGCATTTCCAAAACGCTTAAAAGTATATATGTTCTCAGAAAATCAAAGAAAAAGTAAATAAAGCAAAATATAGCAAATTTATATTATCCTTTGTCAGTCAAAATTATTAAATGAATACTTGGCATAAATTTTTGAACAGTTGTACAACTTAATTGTATACAACTTTTTAAAGTATAAATGGCCTTAATTTTCTAAAATTTCTAAACTTCTAGCTCTTTAGAGTAAATACGTATAATTATATTAAATTGACTTAAAAAAAAATAAACGGTCCATTGAAACAAACATTCAAAGTACTAAATCAAAAGAACAAAAACAAGGATAAAAGCGGAAAAAATGCATAATTATACTACTTAACTATATAAAAGGATATTTTAAAAATACCCTAATTAGTGAAAAACAAAAGGACATAAAAGGAAATGAATATTTTTTTTGTAAAAAAGATATTATAAAAACAAAACAAAAAATACAAAGTCAACTTGAATAGGGAAGAATTAACAAAAAACCAATTAAAACTCTAATATCCTATTAGGTATACAATTTTTAAGCTTTATCCTTATAAATTATTAGTTTAGCTCTTTACTGTTTTATTGAGATTCTTTAGGGAATAACAAATTGGTTTTTTTTAAATTTTCCAATATTAAAGGCGTAACAACTCTTTGTATCGAACTTAGTGTCATTAATATATCAATAAATTCTAGTATTTTGTTTTATCTTTTTTTAAACTTTTCACAGCCTAGAAGAACTTTTAAAATATTGTAAATATTTTTAGCCAAATGTTTTTTATTTGTGGACAAATTATTTTGTAGGTGCGGATGGCTTTTTTAGTTTACCAAAAAATTATTGTGATCTTTTATTGTTATCTTGTTAAGCCTAACAATTAAAAATCGTTAGTGTTTCATCAAAACTTTTCCAAAATATAATTGTACCATTTACTTATTTTTTAATAAAAAGTAAAAAGAAGTTGAGAATTGTTCTTCATATAAAAAATATTTAAATTTTTACACAAA
This sequence comes from Melanophora roralis, assembly GCA_963583895.1. NCBI lineage: Eukaryota > Metazoa > Arthropoda > Insecta > Diptera > Rhinophoridae > Melanophora > Melanophora roralis. The sequence continues at coordinate 103,513,620 of OY757187.1, read as the reverse complement.
TATATCTTCTTATAATGCATAAAAACTTAAAATCTATTTTCGTCGATTTGCTGTTATAGAAGTTTATTGTTTTTGTTCTTTTTTAACACAAATATAATATTCAAGGGATAATGGCGGTGTTAAGTGAACTTACCGTTTACCCATGTAAGTGCTGACATTTTTTGGTAAATTAAGAGGACCTTTCCAATAAATTTGGTAAATATTCCTTTAGGCGACGATATCTTCACACAATATTTAAGATAATTAAAATTCTACACCAATACCCAGCAGCATTTACATTTTAAGAAGTAATTTTTTGTTACCCCTCTATGCGTATGAGTAATATTTATTTTTCATCACGGGTATATAGCGGCGTGGTTAGATGTACAAGTTCTTAGCTAGAAAAAATTTTGGCTAAAGAAACATGGTTGTGATTTTACTTTGGTTGCTTGTGCATTCTTTGGCATGCTGTTGGTCTAACTGTACAATTTAAGAAAACAACTGATTATGGAACAAAAGTTCTGCAATAGCCATCTAAGTAGTCAATAATATTTTTTATTTATCTTAATGCTTAAAATGGCCATTTTCAATTATTAATATTATTTTCTTACTTAAAAACTGCACAAGGACTTTGGAAAATGATGTCGTTTTTTCTGTCAGAAATGATGTCTTAAGGCTTCATTTTGCTCTTTTTCTAAAAAAAATCCCTGCTTTTGGGCCTCTCATATATATTTTTTTAAATAACATAAATTATTTGCAGTTTTAAAACATATTAAAAGTCAAAGCTTTAAAATTTTTTTCTTAGAAAAGAACAGTATATTTCCAAAAAAAAAATTAAAGATAAAAATCAACTTTTATTCGAAATAATAGTCAAGCTCGAGGTCTGTCCATTTTGTTTATTTGACGGCGCGCTTTCCGTAGTTATGAGTTTTGTTGTACATTTATTCGACCTTTATAATAACCTTTATTCAAAATAATAGTCAAGCTCGAGAACCTCGATAAAAATCTACTTTCAGGATCTCTTACTGCTCTCCTTATGCGACTAGCAATAAAGCTTAGAATTTTTTAATTTGCTCACATCATCCTGCAGGCGATTTCCGCTTTTTAACTCAGCCTTAAAAACTTTTATCTCAAATTTTAACTGACTGATTTTTGACCCATCAGTTTTTTAATATTATCACCCATGCACTCATACATTGCAATCTTATTCATGCTTTTTGAATCAATTATAATTTTCCTATTTTGCGATACTGTTACTATGGAGTTATTGGCCATTATTTGCTTTATTGGCAACTGACTGCCTGTACCTGTAGGCTCTACAGGTACCTAGAGACAGGACAAATAATCCACATATTACTGCAGCTCTACTGGTAGGAAAGTGTTGTGATCTGGAATGTAAAAGTATATTTCAGTCTACTAGTTCCTGTAACAAGACGTTCGTACGGCAAACTGTTTTTCAAGCCAATTCACCCCGAATCGTCGGTCTTTCATCTTTAATAAAGGCAGTGAGATTACCAAACGAAAAACAATTAATTTTTAAATTTTAATTATTTGGCTTTTTGTTAAGGCAAAAACATATTCGTTTTTTGTTAGCCTTAGTTTGATTTTCAATTCCTTTACACAAAAATTTTAAGTACAATATAAATCAGAACTTAGCTTTTTTTCTGGAAACAATGTTGAAAGAAAATAAACGTAAGAAGACAAAATATATTGTCTTAAAAAATTATAATAAAGTTTTTTAATAGCAGAAGATTCGCTTTTTGCTGGAAGTAAAATGATATTCTAAATCATAAAAAAAAATGCCTTACGATTTTATCTCCTAGATTACGTCGACTAATATTTAAAATAACGGCACGTGTACGTACTTCCACACTCATGTATTCATATTAGAAAACAAAATAAATAAAAAAACATTGAAATATTTTAATAAAGAAAACCAACACAAATATTTAAAATTGCTTGCGGATTTTTTTTTTTAATTATTGGTTTTCTGCTATTTGGTTTTTTGTTTTTGTTTTATTTTCTTTATATTTTTTCTTCAGGCATAATTTTGTTATTATAATGGTAATGAGAGAAAAAAAATTTTTTTTTTGCATTATTGCATTAAATTTTTTTGTTTTCATGGAAACTTGTGCATAACTTTAAACCCCTTATGGACTGTTAATTAAAGTCTTTGTTGTTTTTTGTTTAACCCTGTGATTTTTCTTAAGCTATCTACAATAGAAATTAAGTTTTAAAAGATCTGATTTAAAATTAAGCTTTTTAAAAATATTTTTTCCTAATAAAAACGGCAAAATAAAAATGCACTATTTTTGTGCAGGAATTCTGTACTTTCACAAGAGTTTTTCGATAATGTATCACGTTTTATCACAAGCTTACACACAGGTTAAAATTATCTCAATACGTGAAGATGTTTATTTGCTAAAGCTTTAACGTTCTTGTGTTTGCGATGAGTTTTCTTATCCACATCCTAAAGGTATGTTAATTTTTTATGCACATTTACACCCGCATAGAAGAAAAAGAAGAAGAAAAAGTAATATCTACTGCTTGTGCAAATACTGTAAATAGTTCTTTGATATTTTTTTCGCAACTCTAAACATAAAAAATTTTGTTACTGTATTTACACTGAAGTTTACAAATAAATATGTTTACTTACTTAGATACTTACTGTAATTACCATATAGAACATTTGTTCCATTACTTTAGCTTCTTCTCCAATATCTGACACCAAATTGCGATATGTTCTCCATACTTTAAACTTTCATTGGATATCAGTCTTCTCCTTCTGCGTCATCCTTTACCAGGTCGTATTCAAATGACTTCCTAGCTGAAGCATCTTCGTTCATTCGCACAACATGACCTAGCCATTAAACATTGACTTTTAATGCCAGTAACTGTGTCATTGTCAGCAAACAGCTAATATAGATCACGGTTGAAGCAACACTGATGTTCTCCATCAACATACATTTGTCCAAATATTTTCCGAAGAACTTTCCTTTCAAACACTAGAAGCACTACCTCATCTGCTTTTGCAAGTACCCATGCTTAAGAGTCATATATAAGCACGGATATTATCGGTGCTGTGTGCACTCAAAAAATTAGTTATGTAAAATCAACTGGAAATTTATTTAAAATAAATAGATATTCATTTAAAAACTCTCTAAAAAAGATTTACATAAAATTAATCAAATAATTCATTTAAGTTGAGACATACAAAAATTAACTTACATAAACTTCTAGAATTAAATTGATTTTCTTTTCTTTACAGCAAAACAAAAGGTATCAAAAAAAGTTTATTATTACCAAACACTAACTGACAAAATCAACTTCAACTGAAAATTAGTATTTTTGTTTAATTGAAGCTTTCAATAACTATTCAAACCAGTTAAAAAAATATTTTATTAAAGTTCAACTGTTTTTTCATTTAATAACAACTTTACGATAAACTTCCTAGATAATTTAGTGATTATTAATATCTTAAGTGAGGAGTGTGATTTTTGGGTTGTCAGGAAGTGGATTTGCCTTTATTGTCCAATATTGTTTTTTGTTTTTTTCTTGACGCTTGTTTAATATGTCTTTAGTTTTTTTATCTTCGGTCCGGGCATAGATAAAACTGTTGTTAAAGAATTTGATTTTTATACGAATTGAGGTTAGCCTCACATCCAACGCAGTAAGTCTCGAGAGACGTTTGAGTCTACGGCTAACAATGAATTCACAGCCATGATCATGTTACATGGTAGCTTTAATAAAGCGCGTTGACTTTTGGTGTAAGTATGACTTCCTGTAAGGCAGTAATATCGGATTTGTACATTCGCCAGTGCGTATACTGTAACTTCCCCGTATAGAGCACGAATATTTAAGGTGCGACTCGCAAATCAATGTCCTTAAAGAATTTTCGGAGGTCAGCGACATTAGGAAAGCCATTACAATAGCTTTTTCTTTTTTCCTCGTAGGTAAGTTTTTACAAGGGTGGCTTAGTAACCGGACGCCTCAACTAAATTTAATCGTTCATATGGCTAAAAAAGCGGCACCTTTTAGCTTACTAGCTCTAATGGGAATTAAATTCAAAATAAGTGCAGTCGTTTTTGTAGCGGAATTGGTTTAAAAAAAACTTTTTTTGTTGTTGGGATAATAAACTCACGATCTAACGATAATTCTGCTGTAAAACATGGTATGACTGACCTTATAAGAAGGTAATAAAGTTATCATTTTGTTTGTTACACCCCTAACTAATAAACAAATTTAAGGAGCCTTACAGCAAAATAAAGCTTAAAATATAAGTTAATCAAGCCAACGCAAGGATACGCTTTGATTAATTTTAAATATAAAACCTTATAAATAACCACATTTTAAATGTATTTAAGTTAAAGTATATGTAAATAAAGTATAGCTATTTTGATTTAGATAAGAAAAATTACCGCAATAAAAAGCCATTAATTTTTATCGCAAATGTTTTGTGACGACTTTTTAAATTTATATTAAGCAATTTAGAAAAAAAATATGTTATTATATGCAAAGTACCAGTAAAATATATCTGATGTCCTACAAAGTTTAAAATCAAAAAACAATATGAAAAACATTTTTCTAGATAAAAGAGAAAACTATGAACTTTATTGTTTTACTACGAAGATGCTTGAACATATGATTTATTCTAGTACAAAACAGTGTAAGAGCTACAAAATTAAATTAAATTAATTTAATTAAACGAGACCTTAGCCACTTGTGCATTTTTACTTTCAGTGGTTTTTGTTTTAATAAAATTTTTAAAATTGGTTTAACGCATCTAAAGGTGTTGCGAATACTAAATTAACGAAGTATAGTTATACACAAAGAAACATGTTTAATTGTGTTCATTTACCAAATGCCATTTTTGGAAATTAAAATAATTAGATTTATAATAAATTGGAATTTCCGTGGTAAGATTGAACCAAAGTGGAGTTCTGGTAATATAAATATATTTGTATTAAAATTAAACAGATCAAGTTTATTTAGTGTTAACTCATCAATTAGGTAATTACTTTCTTAAACGAAAAAAGTTAAACGTATTGCAAATGTTTACATAATGCAACAATAAAGACAGGAATTTCTAACATCATTTTAATTTTTTTCTATATAGTATTTTTAGTATAACAAAAAAATTTTATGATTAATACAGAAAAATTAAAATGAACATTTTTTAGGAACCATTGAACAAAAAAACACTAAAAAAATTTATAAATTTTTTAAAAAGTTTAACAAAGTTGAGTGAAAAATCATATGTACTCGCAATAAAAGAAATTTTATATTAAAATCAATTTTATCCGCATAACTTCAACAGTTTAAACCAAAAAATTTAAAATATTCAAACCTTTATTATTTTGATTATTTAGCACTTAATGAAATTTTAGATATGATTGATTGATAAATGATAAACTATCATTTACTTCAATTTCAAATAGATTTATAAATAATTGATTATACATTTATTTTTCTTTACTTTAAAGTATGTTTAGTTATATATGAAAAATTATCAAAATCTCTAAAACTTTGTTAAGGTAGAAAACTCGTGAACACTTTCTATTATTTAATTAACCCTAACCATACTGATAACACTTTTCTACGTAAACTCCTGACAAGGGTACCCGGGTACCCGTATGTGTTTATTCGTCCGTTGGGCATTCGAAGCCTACGATAGCGTCCAAAATAAGGGAAAACATATCATCGAGTTCTTTAGATCAATTACCATGGCGAAATGGATATCTTAATATCTTTTAGTTTGATTTACGAGTTTGTATTAGATTAACTGCAGAAGATATTGATATTTTATGCGAAATGGAAGTAGAGGACGACGACATGATAAGTCCCACTAACTATGAATGTTTTAGTGATGAGGAATGGATTCCTGATCCAGGTGAAGCTTCGGATATAGAAATAGAAGATGTAGTTGAGCCCGGCGAAAAAGAAGAAGACGACGAAGAACTAAACGAGGTATTGGAATTGCATTAGATTTCAACCAGAAAAATGCAACGGATATTGCAGCTTTCAAATTGAAACCTCGTCAGTTTTGTTTAATTTCAATGGAAGAACTTGATGCTTTTATTGGAATATTATTGGTAATGATTGTAAATGGTGGCAGCGATGATCCTCCTCCCACTCTTTGGGGAAATTACAGTCACTCTTTATTCAAAGCATCATTTAGTCGCGATAGATTTCAGCAACTACTACGCGTAATTCGTTTCAAAAATTCATTTACAAGATCGTCACGCACACAAACAGGCAAAGCTGCTCCAATCTCAGATGCTTGGAATATGCTGATGCAGAATCTACGCTTAAACTATTTCCCAGATGAAAATGTGACAGTTGATGCATGAAAACGGCCATTGTGCAACACACATAGCAAAATTATTGCTCCACGCTGCACTGGATGTTAATTTTTTATTATTCTTGTATGCTACTTTTTTTGTACAATGTTTTTTTTACAAGTAAAAAGTTTAATGTTGAGTTCTTTTTTAATTAAACAACTAATAAAACATATCAAAAGTTTAAAAATTTTTTCCTTTTTTCATACAAAATACAATGGTTGTTTAAGGGTACCCGGGTACCCTTATCAGGAGGGAAAGGACTACTTGACTTTGGGTGGCTCCAGAGCCTATCCAAAAAAACTAAGGGTACTTTAGATGGAAAATAACTGTATAAAACTGTTGTCTTTAGGAACTTAAGGAACCTCAAATTTGTATTTATTTTTGTTTAAGTAAAATATGATTTCGAAGTACGTTCGGGTACCGCGGTACCCGTGTCAGGAGGGTTAGGGTTAAAAAAGGATTGCAAATTTTTAACCTACACTTGCTTTAATAAATACTATTGTCATTCAAAATTAGTTTGTACAACATTCTGCCCAACGTTTTAAGTCATGCATGCATTAGAGCATACTAACACACTAAAATAAGGCAATTTTTGAATAGAATATTTTCGATGCTATATGAAGTGTAGGGTTGTATATTTTTTAATTACGTCTACGAGCAGACAAATTTTTTGCTCACACTTAAAAATAAAATAAAATCAAATAAAATAAAATAAAATAAAATAAAATAAAATAAAATAAAATAAAATAAAATAAAATAAAATAAAATAAAATAAAATAAAATAAAATAAAATAAAATAAAATAAAATAAAATAAAATAAAATAAAATAAAATAAAATAAAATAAAATAAAATAAAATAAAATAAAATAAAATAAAATAAAATAAAATAAAATAAAATAAAATAAAATAAAATAAAATAAAATAAAATAAAATAAAATAAAATAAAATAAAATAAAATAAAATAAAATAAAATAAAATAAAATAAAATAAAATAAAATAAAATAAAATAAAATAAAATAAAATAAAATAAAATAAAATAAAATAAAATAAAATAAAATAAAATAAAATAAAATAAAATAAAATAAAATAAAATAAAATTAAATAAAATAAAATAAAAGAAAATAAAATAAAATAAAATACAATAAAATAAAATAAAATAAAATAAAATAAAATAAAATAAACTAAAATAAAATAAAATAAAATAAAATAAAATAAAATAAAATAAAATAAAATAAAATAAAATAAAGTAAAATAAAATAAAATAAAATTAAATAAATTGTGAAGATTACACAGCTAAAATTTCATTTAAAAATTACTGGCTAAGTTCCATATAATGTTCAGCACTGAAGCTTGTGCGTAGTTAGATTATACGAACAGATTAAATTTTCTCAGTCATTAATACTTTTGCTACTCAATTGCTTCTTAAAGTTTAACTAAATTATGCAAAATTCTGATCTGAATTATGGGTGAAGCCCAGAAATAGCAATCAGTTATATTCAGTTCTATTGTAAGGCTTAAAAAACATTGCACTTTATTAACTTGTTTTCCGGATATAATTTTGACAAGAAAAATAGCAAATTAAGACGCATCCCCCCTAAAACCATTTTTTTTAATTTTGAGATCATCCTGAGATATGAAATTATGAACCTCTTATTTATGTTGAGTTTGAAAGTCAAGCAACTTACTAGACAATGGTTGTTTTGCTATTTGTAGAAATTGGGATTTGGAAAATATGAATCAAGGACTGCTGACCTACATAAAGATCAAAATTCGTTTATAATAAAAAACAATATTAATCAAACCACACAAAGGTGGGAAAAAATAATTTTTATATAAAGTTATAATTTCAAGGTAAATGTTTTTCTTTTACAAATAATAATCATCAAATTAGTAAGAGCGACTCTGGTCTTTCTTAAATTGTTTTTAATATGTCAAAATATTAATGCGTATTTTATGCAAATCTCTAGCATAATGTGGGTAAAGAAAATTAAAAAAACTGAAATAAAGCATTCGTGTTAACCAAACGAGTTCTTTTTTGGGACTAGTACCCTTTTATAAAGAAAAATAACAATATTTGATATTGAGTTAACTCCGAAAAATTTAAACAGTTTTTTGTCAACTGTTCTGTTTCAAATTCCAACAGCTGTTTTTGGCGGTGCATTAAAATGTTCTCTTTAAAAACTTAAATCTCTTTGAAAATATAAATGCGCATGTCTTAAATAAAAGAAGCAAAAAAAAATTATTCTTTTTTATTTTTTTTTGCATAATTTAAGATTTAAAATGTTGAGGTGCTTTTTGCACTTGTGGTTATGTGAGGTTCGCTTCCCATACATGTCTAAAATTAAATGTTAATCTTCTCTTAAGTTCGTGCATGATGAATGCCTTATATAAATATTTATGGCGGCGTTACTTAAGGTTATTTACTAATTACTTTTAAAAAGTAAGAACTATAAAAAGGAGGTTAAAGTTTTGAAGGCAAAATGCAAGTAGCAAATTGACAGAAATTTAAATCATAAAGATAAGGCGAAATATAAAAGGATGGTGTCAGATATTATGGTAAAAGCTATTTTTAAAATTACGCTTAATTGCGAACATATTTTTATTTAGGTGCTAGCAGTAAAATGGTTTGGGATGAGGAATTTTCTTGATCATAGAAGGTATATGTTAAGCCACATTTACTTAAATAAGAAAAACTATGACAATCGTCATTATATAAGGCGTTTGAATTTTTTTGTTCACAACTTTTGTAATTGATTCAAGATTTTAATAAGATAAATTTTAATAAAAACACTTTTAATTATTTCTTATCTACTAAAGCTAATTATTTCGTATTCACTTTACTTTAAATCCAGCCACAGATTGAAGATCGAATGTAAACAAAAAAAGCTTCTTTAATTATGAGTAATGTTTTTGAATTAATCCAAAATTGTACTTAAAAATTTTAAATACTTAAATTATTTACAATACTTACAGAAAAAATTTACATTTTAAAAATATATAGATATTATTTTTGCAGAAATAACTTTTACCTCATATGCAATGAATTAAAAATAAAGAATCTTTCTCATAGTGACCTTATATGAATACCCCGTCGAAACGATGTCCTCTGTCATTATCTTTAAACAAACAACAACAGTCATATGACTCTGTTTACTTTCATTATTACAAACAGAAAAAAACACTGTTTGCAGTGTCAGGAGTGTCAAGTGAAATTGTCATACAAATATTTTTAAATTGAAAAAACTTTTAAAATTTTTATGTTCTATTTGTTTGCTTATATTTACTTTCAGATTATACAAAACAACTGCCGGATTCACAATAAAATGATATGATGCATGCTATAATTATGTTATATTTTTAAAGGATATTATTTTGAGTTGGAAATTTTTTCTTAAATAATAAATAAAAAATGTAAGAAGAATACCACAGTATTATCTTGTTGCAGCTAAAGAATCTATTTTAAATTTAAAAAAGTGACAAAGAAAAGTTAAACAAAAATTTGTTTAAGCCTTTGACGACAAACGAACAAATTTTTTCCCAATTGAGCTTCCTCCATCGCCATACTGATTAGTGAATTTTATTTCGATTTATTTTGTTCAACAAAACACTTATTTTTGCAATTATCTTTTGTGATTCTAATTAGAATTGCGGCCGCATCAAAGTCAAAAGTTGGTATTTTTTTAGCTTACTAATACACTTTGATTATATTTTAGCAGGAGATGAACCATTGCTTTACACCGAGAATTTATAAACTTGTACTCTACGCTTTTGACAGACAAACTGAAAACATTATGGGATACATTTAGTTTTTTGCATTTTTTAGTTTGAGTTTTGTACTAAGTAGTAGTTTTTCTTATAACACAAAACTACTTTTGTTATATAAAATAGTTAATCTTATACTTCATAATTATTTTGTAAAGAAAAAAGAAATAGTTTTCTTAAAGAAGCAAAACAAAAAAAAAAACAATTAACAAAGTATTTGCTTAAAAAGGAAATAATATCATTTGACCTTAAGAGCCATTTTGTTGCAGCTACTTTTTATTCCTTTTTAAATAAGTAAAAATGTTGTAAAATGATAAGGGTGTTTGAAAATCAAAGCAATCAAAGTTCTAGTTCTTTTCATCTTATTTCTGCTTTTTCTCTATTAAAAAAATAAAAAGAATGGGAAAAAGAAATGAAGAATATTGGTTTTTGTAATATTTTTTAAGTAAATATAGTTAAGATATGGTTTTTAAAACAAAAAAGTTTAAGAAATTGCATGACTATAAAAATACACATTTACACTTTAGCATAGGGATACACAAAAATTTAGTGCTGGCAAAGTATTGAGTAGTAGGTACAGATTCCCGAGATTTAGACATCTTCTTTTGTTAATAAATACCTAAAATTAGTTAGTCGATACTTATAATTTAACGGATTAAACACAGCCCTTCCAAAGTATCGCTACATAAAAATACAAGTGCTGCCAAATAATGATGAAAAAAGGTGTTAAACATAGAAGAAAAATAGTATTTATGAATATATGAAATACTATTAATATTACACAAAAAATCAGTGGCATTTAGCTTTTATCCAAATAAATAATTTACGTTGCTCTTAAATTCAAAAATATCGTTAAAAGAATTTAGTAGTATAGAGTACCCAAACGTGAAGAATTAAGTTGTATCTCGGTACGTATACGTAATATACAATTTATGCATTTTAAATTAATTAATTATACGCAACATGGAAGGTCCATAGCCCTGATTTCATATACTTACACGCATAACTTCAAAATTTTTGACAGCCTTATTGTTTTTCGAGTTAAATCTGAGCACCAAAAGTGTTATTAATCCTTAGTTTTACATTTGTAAACTTTGTTTATTTGTATTTATTTTCATTTATAGGGTTTGTTGTTGGTTAAGTTTGTCTATATGCATTTCGTTGGTTCTTACACCAACTCATCAGTAGACTTCAACCCAAATTCTTAAAAAACTCATGAATATCTTGTGTCTTTATATAATAACCTCATTAAACAAAATGAAAATTACTATAAGCAACCAAAACGTTCAAGTTTTTTTAAGAATCCAACAAACCAATATTCGCTATTCGCTTGTTTTGATTTTCTTTTTCCCCTAACATTTGAATAACCATTGGTTATTACTAAATGTATTAAGGGGCTACCGAAAACAAAGCAAAACAAGCGAATAGCGAATATTGGTTTGTTGGATTCTTAAAAAAACTTGAACGTTTTGGTTGCTTATAGTAATTTTCATTTTGTTTAATGAGGTTATTATATAAAGACACAAGATATTCATGAGTTTTTTAAGAATTTGGGTTGAAGTCTACTGATGAGTTGGTGTAAGAACCAACGAAATGCATATAGACAAACTTAACCAACAACAAACCCTATAAATAAACAAGAAAATTGGGATTAAATCCTAAATAATATTTTGAAAAATGTTGTTGAACAACAAGGTTTTGTTTTCGGTAGCCCCTTAATACATTTAGTAATAACCAATGGTTATTCAAATGTTAGGGGAAAAAGAAAATCAAAACAAGCGAATAGCGAATATTGGTTTGTTGGATTCTTAAAAAACTTGAACGTTTTGGTTGCTTATAGTAATTTTCATTTTGTTTAATGAGGTTATTATATAAAGACACAAGATATTCATGAGTTTTTTAAGAATTTGGGTTGAAGTCTACTGATGAGTTGGTGTAAGAACCAACGAAATGCATATAGACAAACTTAACCAACAACAAACCCTATAAATAAACAAGAAAATTGGGATTAAATCCTAAATAATATTTTGAAAAATGTATTTATTTTCTTTATTTATAATCTAAACTATCTAAAATTCACCAAAAATATCAAAAGGATACAGTCAGACAGCGTGTTCGACATCAACGTGGGTTGAAGATTCATAATTCCACATTTAGTTTTTTTGTATAACCCTAGCTATGGCCCATATTAGAAATGTAAATGTTTGGAATTTTGAACAAAAAAACTTCTACAATTGTGGTGTGATATAAACAAGTTCTGGACTTAGTGACTGGTGATAAAAATATCAACAAGAAAAATTAAAAAAAATTAATATGGGTTGTTTTTGTGCATGTTCTAAAAAAATTGATAGTAAATACACAAATTAATTTATGCTTTCTGTAATTCTTTAAAGAAAAACAAACAATAATCGAACAAAATATATATATTCAGTTTTAGGAATTTTTTTTGTATATTTCTCTGGAACAAGTGCAATTAACGGAACGGTGGGGTTTTTTTAATTAAGGGTATCAACTGTTAGATATTACGAACTGAAGAACAATTTGAAAAATATTTACAAGGAAAATTAGTTTCAGAACTGCAACCTTAAATTAATTTAGCACCTACAAGAACGGAAAGACTAATGATGCTTTTTGTACATCCATATTAAAACAAATTAACGAAACCTTTTGTATTTCTTGTTCTTAAAATTTTTTCCTCAAACATAACATCGCAATTTATTTTGACCATAAATTTGTATTTATTATAAATACTTAAGCTTGAGTAAACGTTACAAGTTCAAACCTAATTCATATTTCAGCCAAGTTAAAATCAGATGCGAATGTACAAGGTAGGCCAAACGAAAACACCCTATTGGAAAATGCTCTTATTTTTGCAACTGGCGGCCAATATCAAATCTCTTCGACATTTTAGAACTAGATAGAAGAAGAATATAAGCGAACAAATCACGGAGCGATATATTGCCCAAAAACGCGGAATAATTGTGTCTAGGCCAAACGGGACGATTTTTTGACCAAAATCTTAATGAACTTATTTCCGCCTCAGTGGGTACGTGAACAAACAAAAGTATTGCTTCTGAGATACCAAAAATCCACGAGTCATGCAGGATGGTGCGCTGTGCACGCTGGAGAAGTCATCAGGCCATTTTTTGTGAGGACACTGCTGGTCAAACAATAACAGTGTACGGTGCGCTTCAGTGACATGTTAGCCGAGCTTTTTGTGACCCAACTAAACGAACTAGGACTGAAAGACATTTGGTTCCAAAAAGAAGGGGCGACGGCATTTCCGCGCGAGCGACAATCGATATTCAAAAGTCGGCGCACCATGTCACCATATCTCTTGTTTGGCGATTAACATTGGCCCGCATGATAGCCCGATTTAAGCGTTTCAAACTTTTTTGTGTGGATTTTTTAATTTCCGTGTTATCGTAAGCAAATCCAAGACTCCCGAGGCTTCAAGGACAACGTTCGACACGAGTGCGAAAATTTTTTCCCCGAAGCTCTTGCCAAAGTGTTGAAAAACGCCATAAAATGAGCCCGTATAGCAATCAATTGTGACGGCGCCTGTTTGGCCGATATCTCATTATCAACTTGACCGATGAAGTTCTAAAGGCTTAAGAAAAAAATCAAAAACAATTCTTATGGCATTAATACCCTGTCCTAAAGCTACTGTACGCTGGCAAAAAAATACTGTTTAAATCATAAACCTAAATTATTATACTTATGCTATTCCAAATGAAACGTTTTAATATGCCATGTAAAAAAAGGAATATTATCCGTCAAACGCGATGGAACATTTTTAAAACATGCTATCTTTCCAGTGTTAAAAAAACATAATGAAATTTTAAGAAAATCATCTTTCAAAGAGAGAACAACAAAGTAAACCTTCTTACAGCGATTTTAATTTAACAGACAAGCCGAAAGAAAAATGGCGCCAACATGATTTGGTATCAATAAATAAAATAAATTTAAACAAATTTATTTTGTAAACAACTTCAAGCATAAATTTTCCATCATTTTTATTTATAAGTTTTTCTCGTCATGAAAACTGTATGCCTTTCTTGTGTCAACCAAGAGATTATTAGGTTTCTTTAGAATGTCTCATTTAAGCCATTTTGCTTTCTTTAATATTATTAAAGGCTTAAAAGGGCTTACAGGCCATAAAATCTAATGATGTATATAAATTATAATTACCAAGGACTATGTGTTCTTATTACGTATTTAAATAAGGAAAAAAACCTTGTGTAAAATCATGAAGTGGTGTCTCTGAATTTTAAGTTCTATAATTTATTATCTGCTTATTGAATTAAGCGCTTTTAACTCCCTTAGATTAGGAATTTTTATAGGGTTCGTATGCAAACAAATGTTATTTCCTCTATCGACAACAAAGATGTCAACAACATAATGTATTTTTAATGGCCAAGCGTTATTGCAAATCCGGTTGGGGAGGGGGACACGGGGCTAATAAAGTAGCAGTCCTTAATAATATAGGCAACCCATATACTTTGTTATAAGCCTGTATAGTATAAATAAATATAAAAAATACTTTCGTTTAATTAAGTTCTTAAACGCAAAATAAGCTAAACGAAAAAAGTAGACAACAGTTAGCTACAAAAACAGATATTTTTTACACTTCATTAGGGAAATGTTAATGCTGGTATAAAAATTCTAACAAATTTAGAAGTTTTAGCAAAACCTGATTAGTAGCTCTAAGTAACTGCGTGTTTTTTTAAAACATCAAAGCATTTTTTTTCTGAGACGCAGTACACCATAGTGTCTAAGTAAATGCAAGTATGAAATTTTACAACATTGTCTTGGAATTTTAAATGCTACTCTAACTGCAACTTTGTTACTAAGTTTAAAGTAATTTTCTTTGTTGCCGAAAAGCAAATAAAAACATTGTTAACGTAACAGTTTGCCGCCAAGAAACAATACTGCTAAGAGCATAAAGAAAAGTATATTAAGGAATTATTTAAGATGAAAACCATTTGGTAGTCTTTTGCGTCATTTTGTATCCACTGCATTAAAATTAAATTCACTGATAGTATCTATAGAAATATAAAGGGTCGTCAATATGGCGCTTTTCGTTAATAATAGTTTAATCCAGAAAAAGTCCGATAATGGCATTTCGCTTCTAGATGATTTGCTTCTGTTTTTTTTTCGATTTATATTTACGACCCACAGTAACGATAAAAATTAAACCAGAAAAGTAAATAATTCAATTTTTTATCGTAGCACTGCAGGCTTTACAAATAGGTCATGTACGTTTTTATTTGTTTTTACAACGCAAATATTGTTGGTCAACATAAAAATAGTTTAAACTATAAAGTAAAAGGTAAACCATAGTGTTTCGTCAACACCAGTTACCGAAATTCCCGAAGCTTATAATACACTCGAAATGGTCTTCCAAATAAGGGTTAATACTTTTAACGATAACATCGCGGAGAAACGAGTGATTGAACAGGGCCGTTTTGAGCCTTAATATTAAGACAAATAATATCCGAATCAAGCATTTCCCCAGAAATTTTTTATATATCAGTTGCCTGTCTTCCAAGCCTTTTATATTCCGCCTTGGAAGAAAATATATTTTATAAGTTCTCAAGTCGTTTTTGTATGTTACACTGAAAAAATTATTACTGTAAAATCAACTGGAAATCTATTTAAAATAACTGGATATTCATTTAAAAACCGTCCAACAAGATATTCATTAAAATTAACAAAATATTTCATTTAAATTCAGACATCAAAAATTTAACTGACATTTTCGTCTAAAATTAACTAGATATTTTGTCATTTGCAGCAAAACACAAAGTATCAGAAAAAAAATAACAATTCAAATATTACTAAAAAAATAACTGACAAAAACAACTACAACTGAAAATCAGTATTTTTGTTTTTTTGAGGCTTTAAATAACCCCTCAAATCAGTTAAAAACAAATATTATATTGAAATTTAACTGTTTTTTCCTTTAAAAACAACTTTACGGATTACTTCCTAAATAATTTACAGTCAGTTACTGTAATAATTTTTTGAGTGTATTTAACAACAATAATCCTTATTGCCAAAGCGTCAGATTCGCTATCCCAAGAGTTCTGCATGATTACGAGCCTAAAGTGGGGCCTAATAAAATTTAAACAAGAAAAAAAACTTGTTTTTAACTAAGCAAAAAATTTCAGATATTATTGATTTTGGTGTAACGAAAGTTGTTTTAAGGCAGCATTTATCTGAAACAATTCACAGACAACCTTTTTCAATGTTTGGCAAATCGAAGCAACATATTTGTTTTTGTTTCGAAAGGGTTGAAATATTTTGGATTTATTAGCACTCACTGCTCCTCCAAAGTAATAGAGAGCAGCATAACTTAAGAAACACTTTAAAGATCTAGATATGAGATTTCTAGGGAATTATTCACCATAGCGTTCAACCAAGCCTTGAGCACCCGGCACAGCTAATCTGCTTTGTACCTGAGAGATCGTTGGGTAAAAGCTGACTTAATATACAAAATGTTTACTTCTGTCAGTAAGCTACTGCCTGCTAAGTAATTTCTATATACAATATTAAATGCCTTTAACAATTTGGATGATTTTGGATGTTTTAATAAAATAAACAAAAAGTGCTTTAAAGAGAATAATTGTACCCAAGCTTCATAAGTGGACGGGGTATTACAAAATTGTTCAGATATTTGTTATGCCGAAAACATATCGTCTGAGATACATCTTTAAGTATATCAAAGGACTAGGAATGTCCGTCAGTCTGTATATCCACCTGGGTGTTGAAAACATGCCAAAAAAATATCCAAATTGTTTTTTTGTTATTAATAAAAAAACCGCTCTAAAAATTGCGCTTTTTATTTTGCTTTTATATTGAAAATTTCATATGAAATTGCCAAACTTTTAAAACCGGTGTCTCCCGATCTGAATAAAATTTAATCGGAACCTAGGAGGTTGTACTTTTTTCAAATTTTTTTGCGGCTGTTTCTCATGTTCCTTTGCCAGTACAGCGAAATAAATCTTTCTGTGACTTGATCAAAATCGCACCTTAGACATGACTGCTTAATTTTATTTAGCAAATACCTATTGTGAAGAAATAAGAATAGTTTTTGATGTCAAACAGGGTCATGCGAAAATATTGGAAACCCTAAAGAACAGATTTGATGCTGCAGTGGCAACCAATGGTGCTGCTAAATACCATGACCTCATACCGCCTGTGGATAAAAAACTCAAGCTAAAAAGTTTCTTGACTCTATCTAAGGGAAATTCTCTTTTAAAATCAAAAAAGCAATCAGCAGCAAAGTTAAAAGCTAAACCTCTCCAGGAAAGGATTGAAAAAAATAAATCAAATAAAGGCAATAATTAAAGCTTCAGTAATTTAATCAACAGGTAATTATGTGTAAAAATAACCATACTTTAAATATATCTGGTGTTATTAAGATCTAATTTTATTTTATTATATATACTGATATTTCTGTTTTTATTACCAAGATTTTTAAGAACTAAAATTAAGTGGGTAATGCTTTTTTATTCTTCTTAAAATTATTGTTTTAACACCAATTTTTGCTTTTTTATTATAGCTTGTGTTTATTATTTATTTTCATTTTTATTAAAAGAAATTAATATTTTTTAATGCTGAAAGAAATTTTTATTTGAAAAAGCAGGGGGCAAATTATGGCATTCGACTCGAATTTAAATTCTGTTCGATCGATCGAGTTGCCAATGCTTTTAATATAGAAATTTTAATAAGAATTTTTTATTTTCTATTTGGGTCGAATGCCGTAATATGCCCCCAGGGTTTCTACTAATACTAGCTAAATAGAATGCATTTTAAAAAGCAGCTACGCAATTTTATCATCTGTACTCCTTAAGCTTTTACCATTCAAAGAACTATATGGCTATAAACATAACCTTTTTAACTTATGTGTTAATCCTAAAGAAAACCTGAATATTTATATATGTATTTTCTTTTTTTATTTTGAAAGTTAGTAATTAAAAAAAAACTATTATGAAAATAAGTAATGATTTTTTTATTATTTAAAAAAATCTTAACAATTAGGGAAAGCTTTTGCTCAAAACAATAAGCATTATGTAACATGGACGAAAAAAACACATGTTTGGTCAAAATAAAAAACCTTTATTGCCCTTAAATTTAGATCTTATCCAATCTTATTGAAAAACTGCATCTGAACTATTATCCAAAAACCAAATTTTGGCCCCAATTTTCTACTGATCTAAAGATATGAAATGATCCATATATAAAAATTTTAAATTTTAGGCATTACTTAAATTATCCCAAGTTATTTATTAAAAGCAAGTATTTTTTTTTGGCAACCCACATACAACTAATTCCTCAATACAATTTTTCATGCGCTTATTTTAATGGTTAAATGGCTTTTTAGCAATGGCTTACCATCTGCTTGTAATTGATTTGTAGCTTATTTAGTATTTTTGTTTATGTTAAATCTTTTGTTTATTTATTGGTTTATACAATTGTGACAAAATCTGTTTCGTTTTTTGGGGCAATTAATTGAGTGACAACTTAATTGGTTTTTAAATTACTTAAAAAAAATAAACAAAAATAATTTTTAAGTATTTTTACCTCCTTTGAATTTATAAAATTTATTGCTTTTTTTTAGGTTCCTTTGTTATTAAAGAAACATTTTTATTGCTGTTAGAAAATTTGAAAAATTTATTTTTGCTTTCTTCTGGTAAAATTTAAATGACATTCTGGCAGACAGAAAACAAAAGTTATAAGAATTGTGAAAACGTTAAGATAAGATAATGAAATGTTAACAACATTTATTACTTTAAAAATATTCTACTCTTCATTCTAAAAAAGTTATATTGAAACATATGCCTTCTTTCAGTAAGATTAATGGCAATAGTAATGAAAAATTATAGCAGAAAACAAAAAGGAAATCAATGGCCCTAAAAAACTCTTACTACAAGTGTAAAAAAAAATATTTTTACAAGTTGACAAATTTTTGTTTATTGCTTCAGTTAAGAAAACTAATTTTTAGATTTTTATTGTTTTTGTGCAGGTAAGAATATTTGTAAATTTTTTAAATTCTAACTCACCAAAAAAAAAAACAAGTAAAAGCGCTATATTCGGCTGTGCCGAATCTTATATACCCTTCACATTGGTCTTTAAATATACCCAGCCGAGTAATTTTGTACTGCAAACAATATAATAAAAAACCTTGTGCGAGTTTTAAAGTTCATAGAAAAAATAACAAAATTTCAACGTTCGTATGAATAATAGAAATAGATGAAGAAGATTTGAGGTCGAGAGTCTTAAAAGTTTTCGACATTATTCATATTTAAAGGTTAATAAAACTTGTTAAATGTTCTAGTCCCCCTGCTCTTCTCCAACTTTTTCACCAAAATGTATGAATTATTTGATTATTACTTTTTGTAGAATATCCGAAGTCGATAGCTGTGATAGTTTTCCAGAAGTAGCGTATCAAAAATTTTATAAAAATTGTTAATTTGTATGGGAGCTACCCCTTCTTCACCCCCCATCCGAAAATTTTTTTCTTCAGAGCGTAGCCCTTGATGTCCAATCACTTTTTGTAGAACATTTGATTTCGATATCTGTTATAGTTTCCGAGTTATAGCGTATCGAAAATTTCATACAAATCGTTAATTTGTATGGGAGCTACCCCTTTTTTTGCCCCCACTCAAAAATATTTTTCTCTAAAGCGTAGGCCTTCTTGTCCAATTACTTTTTGTAGAACATTTCATTTCGATATCTTTTATAGTTTCCGAGATATAGCGTATCGAATATTTTATAATAATTGTCGATTTGTATGGGAGCTACCCCTTTTTTTCCCCACTCAAAAAATTTTTTCTTTAAAGTGTTGATCTTTGCGTACAATTACTTTTTGTAGAACATTTTAAGTCGATATCTGTTATAGTTTACGAGATATAGCGCATAAAATATTTTCCCACATTTGTGCAATTGTATAAAAAATACCCCTTCCCCTGGTCCTATCTGGTTCCATTATTTAGGTCCCTTCTTTAGGAGTATCCGTGCCAAGTTTTGTGGCAAGAGTGACTATACTTACTGAGATATATAGGGATATATGCACGGATTTTGTCCTAAAAAAATGGGTTACTCTGGGTTTTCGCTTATATCTCGGTCAATAGTGAACCGATTTTGCTGATTTTAAATAGCGATTGTTAGCGGGATATTTCTGATCGTTTGACACCATTAACTGGTCTGTATCTTTTTATTTGACTCCGGAAACTTGATTTCAACAGACGGACAGACGGACAGACGGACAACGCTAAATCGGCTTCCCTATCTATAAGGATCCAGAATATATACTTTATGGGGTAGAAAATGAATAATAAAGAAATTACAAACGGAATGACAAAGTGATATATACCCTATCACTATGTGAAGGGTATAAAAATTGGAAAAAACAATTGGAAAAAATAAAAATGAATATTATTGTTGGCTTATACTGTTGTTCTTAACAAACAATTATTTCTAAAACAACATCTATTCAACAGCTAATAAAAATAAAACTTTGTATATTTACTTTTGGCTTTCAATAATTAATCAATTTGGAAATTGTTCCCATCTGCGCTTTATAGATTTGTGGGAACTTCTAACATTCAATTAACTAAAATCTTTTTATGCTTGGTTTAACTTATTTATTGGCTTTTGTTCTTTATTTAAAATTTATTTTGCTGCTGAAGGCAATTACAACATTTAATGGTTTAATTATTTTTTTTAGTTTGCAGTGAAAGAAAAATATAAAAGCAAAGTTTTTGTAGAAAATATTTGAGTCAGTTATAGTTTTTTATAGAAAAAAAAAATATCATTTTATAAGGATTATTAACTAATATAAAATTTTATATCTTTGCAATCATCTTTTTGAGTTTGTTGATTTAACATAAGCTCAAATATAAATTTCCTACGTGTCGTATACGTATTTTGACAATGTGTGTATGAAGATATTATATTACTTATACGCACCGCTGTATTGATACAGAAATGAGAAAACAGCAAATATAATAAATAAAATAAGTTACTGATTTTGATTATGCGATAAGAAACTCTTTTATAAATATTTTTTCGAATTACCTTTATCTTATTTATTTATTATACACATACATAAATGTCATAAAAAAATAAACCACAATATTAGATTATTTATTTAGAGCAGCAATCAAATACAAAACATATTGTAAGAGTTTTATTTTATTTTAAAGAAATATATTGTTACATTTATTATCTACAATCTTTAATCTTATTTTAATCTGCCTTTGGTAATATAAGACTTTGATATATTTATAGAAAAATATATTTCAATCATTTTAATACCTCCCAAAAGTGGGTATACCTGTGGGAGATATTTTGATACCTATATTACATGTCAAGAACTTAAACAAAATATAGTGCAATATGTTTTGTGTTTATCTTTTAGCACACAATCCGATAATGCTGGTATGTGTAATTAAATTTTAGATGATTATGTAAAAATCCTTAAAAAATAAGGTTAATTTTTAGCAACTTAGAACATAATCTGCTTTTAATTTTAATTTGATTTTTTTGGTAAATATTAAGTAATGTATTAAATTTTTACTTAACTTGAAACCAGATTTTTGCTGACAATTTTTCTCTTTTTATTTTTTTCAATTTCTGGTTTTAAACACAAGATAATCAGAAATCTTTTAAAGAGGTAAAACTGCCAACACGTTACCTTTGCTCCATCAGCATTAAAATGTTAAAAAAAATATCTCTTTTTCTTTAAATATGCTGTTAAAATATGTTTGTTTATATTAAAAAAACATACAATTTCAAATTTATTAAACATTCTTAATAGAATTTTATTTTTTCTTAATTTAACTTATTTTACTCACTCAGTTAACTCCAGGATATTTAAATTAGCTTTAACATTGAAACTAGTTATTACACCTGCCTTATTATGGTGGCGTTATAGAGTTTCAATACAACTTTTAGAAATATTATTACAATTTAGATGAACCTTGAAGGTATTTGTAAGGGGACAATATAATATAAGTAGTATTAAGAAGATGTGAATTAAATACTCCGTTTGTCAGGTCTCCAAGGAATCATTCATATCGAAGCTTGCCAATATGAACACGTTAAAAAGGTATAAAATAATCTTTTCTCTTAAAGGATGCTTTTTTTATATTCAGGCATTTGTCCTTACTAATGACGTTTGAACAAAAGTTATATGCACGATAGAAATTATTTTGTTGTTGCAGAAAAAACTTCAAATTAATATGTTGGCACAGTTACCATAATAAAATGGTTTATTTAAATTCATAGCAACAAATAATTCAGTAATTTGAAACACTTGCAAGATTACGTTCATACTTACTTGAAGGGAAAAAATATTTGTTACTATTGGAGAAAATCTTCAAAATTATCATTTTCTTTAATTCGAAATTTAAGGTTTTAGTCTTGCGTTGGTTAAATTACTATTAAAGGCTTGAATTTCTACTGTAAGATAATAAAAACAAGTAAGAGCGCTATATTCGGCTGTGCCGAATCTTATGTACCCTTCACATTGGTCTTTAAATATACCCAGCCGAGTAATTTTGTACTGCAAATAATATAATAAAAAACCTTGTGCGAGTTTTAAAGAAAAAATAACAAAATTTTAACGTTCGTATGAATAATAGAAATAGATGAAGAAGATTTGAGGACGAGAGTTTTAAAAGTTTTCGACATTATTCATATTTGAAGGTTAATAAAACTTGTTAAATGTCTAGTCCACCTGCTCTTCTCCAACTTTTTCTCCAAAATGTATGAATTATTTGATTATTACTTTTTGTAGAATATTCGAAGTCGATATTTGTTATAGTTTTCGAGATATAGCGTATCGAATATTTGATAATAATTGTCGATTTGTATGGGAGCTACCCCTTTTTTTGCCCCCACTCAAAAAATTTTTTCTTTCAGGCGTAGCCCTTAGCGTGCAATTATTTTTTGTAGAACATTTCATTTCGATATCTGTTATAGTTTCCGAGATATAGCGTATTGAATATTTTATAATAATTGTCGATTTGTATGGGAGCTACCCCTGTTTTTGCCCCCACTCAAAAAAATTTTTCTTTTGAGCATAGCCCTTATGGCCCAATTACTTTTTGTTGAACATTTCATTTCGATATCTGTTATAGTTTCCGAGATATAGTGTATCGAATATTTGATAATAATTGTCGATTTGTATGGGAGCTACCCCTCTTTTTGCCCCCACCCAAAAAATTTTTTCTTTTAAGCATAGCCCTTATGGCCCAATTACTTTTTGTTGAACATTTCATTTCGATATCTGTTATAGTTTCCGAGATATAGCGTATCGAATATTTTATAATAGTTGTCGATTTGTATGGGAGCTACCCCTTTTTTTGCCCCCACTCAAAAAAATTTTTCTTTAAAGCATAGCCCTTTTGGCCCAATTACTTTTTGTAGAACATTTCATTTCGATATCTGGTATAGTTTCCGAGATATAGCGTATCGAATATTTGATAATAATTGTCGATTTGTATGGGAGCTACCCCTTTTTTTGCCCCCACTCAAAAATTTTTTTCTTTTGGGCGTAGCCCTTAGCGTGCAATTATTTTTTGTAGAACATTTCATTTCGATATCTGTTATAGTTTCCGAGATATAGCGTATCGAATATTTGATAATAATTGTCGATTTGTATGGGAGCTACCCCTTTTTTTGCCCCCACCCAAAAAATTTTTTCTTTATGGCGTAGCCCTTAGCGTGCAATTACTTTTTATAGAACATTTTAAGTCGATAACTGTTAAAGTTTACGAGATATAGCGCATAAAATATTTCACCAAATTTGTGCAATTGTAGGAAAAATACCCCTTCCCCTGGTCCTATCTGAAAAAATTTTTTCCATTATTTAGGTCCCTTCTTTAGGAGTATCCGTGCCAAGTTTTGTGGCAAGAGTGACTATACTTACTGAGATATATAGGGATATATGCACGGATTTTGTCCTAAAAAAAATGGGTTACTCTGGGTTTTCGCTTATATCTCGGTCAGTAGTGAACCGATTTTGTTGATTTTAAATAGCGATTGTCTCCAGGATATTTCTAATAGTTTGACACCATTAACTTGATTTCAACAGACGGACAGACAGACAGACGGACATCGCTAAATCGGCTTCCCTATCTATAAGGATCCAGAATATATATACTTTGTGGGGTCGCAAATGAATAGTAAAGAAATTACAAACGGAATGACAAAGTGATATATACCCTATCACTATGTGAAGGGTATAATGAAGGTTCAGTATGTAGTAGAACGTTTAAATTAATATATTTTTTTGCCCACATCATCCTTAAACTTTCTTTTTAAGATCAAACCCATCAGAACAGTGTCTAAGCTGTGATATCAGAAGGTTTTTACCTTTATGCTAAATTTAAGTTTCTTTACTTTAAATGCTTAATTAAGGAGCATTGGTCTTAAAGCATTTTTTTTTCTTTTAATGGGATGTTGCATCTTTACGTTAATTTTCTTCTAATTATATTAAAATATTAATAAGTTTAGTATAAAATTGCATTTCGATGATACGCGTATAATGTGTGATTACTATAGATAAATTTTAGAGATCCTTTGGAAAAAGCCTAGTATATCCTTTAAGTTCACAAACAATTCTTTTTAAGGCCTTATGACAACACACACCTGTTAGTTTGTAATGCTTAAACAATGAAATTATTTTTTTTTCTGTTGTCCTTAAAGCGTTTTAATAATTAAAAAAATTACAAATACAATAAGCCGTTGTTTATGTAAGAACTTTAGTTTTTTATTTTTTAACTTTTATCTTTTACATGCAGAACAATCACATTGTGTTTCACTTATAATGCAAGAAAATGTGTGTAAGATTAAAAAAAACTATATTTTCATAACAAGATTGTTATTAAAAGCAAATTACTAGATATAAGTAGATACAAAATTTGCAAAGGGCTTTCGTTACTAAATTTTTGTTTGTTTTTTAGTTTTTACTTATTTCGTCTAGCAAAAATAATGGTATAGAGAGTTATGGAAAAGCACTGTTTAGTACACAATGGTATAACCAAACATATATAAATCTTTTAATAACTTCATTGATATAGTTGATATAGAAATTCAAAAACTTTATATGAATAAACAGATTATATAAAATCTTAAGATTTTTGAAAAAAACCCCTTTACTACACTTAGATTCACTGGCAACACTAGCAAAGAAAAGACACAATTAATTTTTTATAGAAAGTAAATATTCTGTAAATGACAGTTCATTGTCCTTACGTGTTATTGAGTGTTCATTCATCGAAAGGGTATTTAAGCAGAAAAATAACATCGTTATTTCAATCTGTCTAATTTGATAATGCATAAAATAACAGGTAATAATAATTACAAATATAGCTTTGGGTAAGTTTAAGTAGTTAAGGTGTAATAAAAGATCAAAATATTTCTTTTAAAAGAGGACAAAAAATAAACCTACAAGCTTATACGAGGCAATGGCTAAGTAAATCAAGGACGATCAGAGGAGACAAAAATATTTTTTAAATTTCTTTTATGCTATTATTTTGTAAATTTGTTGCTCTTATTGCTATTTTTGGATAAAAAACATTTTAATGGCTCAAAGGTAGGTTTTTATTAAACGATTTTTATCATATACATTAATAACAAAAGTTTTAAATTTTTTGTATTTGTTTTAAAAATATTGAAAAATCATAAAATATCTTTTGAAAAATATCTACTTACTTTAGGAGATAAAAATGTATGATACAAAAACAGTGCTTCTTCGAAGGTCAATAAAGTTTAAAATAAAACAGTTGAAACAAACGCAAACTCTGCACAACAGTTGGATTTTGATAAAAAAACCAAAAAATAGTATATGAACTATAAAAGCTCGTATTTTTATAATTTCAAAGACAAATTCTCCCAACAAGCTTTATTTAAATCATTCCAATTTTTTTTTTAATTTTTTTTTTTATATAAAAAACCCATTTAGTCCATCTTCTTTGGTTATAACTCACGTCACAATTCATAAACTACAACGCAAATTTACCGATGCGTATGAGTAATATTCAATGCTTAAACATTAAATATTACTTATCCATACAATGTGTGTTTATTTTATACCCATACCACATAGTTATATGTAAACATATATGAACCCTCCTAATATTACTTTATTTATGTTATAACTTTATGAATATCCACATTATTACTTTTACTTTATTACACATTTTTATTAGATAACATTTTCATATCTTATTATCAAATATTTTCTTTTTACAACTTAATTATCAAATATTTTACTTTAACATTCATTCATTCTATTAACCAATCATATTCCACTAACCGTTATTTTTAAAAAATAATATAAAATAAGAAGTTTTTGTAATTTCAAGTTCACTAATTATTTGTCAAGCAATAAGAAAACATTAAAAATCAATAAAGTTTAAATTCACATACACACACACACACAACGAGTTTTATTAAAAATTACAACATGCGTGGTAGGGGTATTATTTGCTACGTATTTCCCAACTGTTTCGTTGTTCTATTGCACTCTGTGGGTATTTTTCGCCTATTGCTTTCCGTCTCGACCTGTTCACTAGATCAATCTTCAGCTTTCTCCTAGCTCTAGCTACTATATTATTATCCCGTTAATTTTTTGACCCCCCTCTCATTACCATGTACCCATATAATGCGAATCTGTCAGTATTACGAGAAACCATTTATCATCATCATGCCCTGCAACACCGTTCTAGATCCGATGTTGGCAGCCATAATTACCCTTATAGAGCCTTGTGGTTTGTACAGATATTTACATTTGTAAGATTTTCGTGTGCACTAAGCCACGAAGTGGTTGTCAAGATCTCCGCTTATATAACAGTGTTATTATCATGGATTCAGAGGTAAATCTCTGTTTCTAGGTACTCAAGAGGATTGCCCAAAACCTAGACTGCCGATTTGGTATCAGCGTAGTTCATTTAAACTTTACCTTTACTAGACAAATATGATAGGACAACTTCACTGTTCCTGTAAAACCCTCAAGTGTCCCTACAGCGCATTGGCAGTTAGCCCCCATCAACCTGTTTTCACGTCATAGGTTTAAAATAGGATTGATGCTCAAAAACATTTCCAAGGCCCTCGTCAAAGGCCTAAAATCGTAATCATATGTTTCCTATGTCGAGGAGACATATGCATTGCATTTTTTGAAAGGTATAAATGTAAATTTGGGTCCACTGATCCCAACCATAAAACTAAAGCGTAAGTTAGGGCATCATCCAAGAGTTAAAAAAAATAAATAGTGTCAACGTCTCAAATGTGTTAAGGAAACCACAGCCACAGCAGCTCAAAAATAAATAAATAAAGCTTTTGTAGAACTATGTTTACAACTCCGATTGTCCCTCATTTATTTTATGTGTTTTAACGACAGGATCATTTGTATTGACCAAATAGGCCAAACTATTACAAAAATCCTTGCATTATATACCACCTCTTGTACAAAACGAAATCTGGCTGTTTTTTTTTTCAATCATACTAAATGTTTAACTTCTCTGAAAATTTATATTTTTCTAAATACCATTTTACAGTGTGTTGCGGTATTTTAAAATTTATTGATCGTCCTATGTATAACGCTAACGGTAACCAGTCCCAATCCCTTTAGTTTAAAATATAGATCTTTATGTCCCCTTTAAACTTTTAACTTCGCAATAAATGTGTTAAATTTCCTTATTGATACAATTCGAAAAAACTTATTAAGAAATGAAAACGATATTTTTTACCGCTCTTTATTGCTTTAAAACTGCCCTTTATTTGCTAACATATTTATGTTTGCTTTTTTTTCAAGGAAATTATTTTTGTATATGTAAATATATAGTACACCGAACTGTAATAAATAACATTGGGGTATAAATAAACCTCTATTTTGCATTTTATTTTACTTAAAATGGTTAAGTATGTTGATTTAAAAAAATTAATAGGTAGTTCAGTTGTACACATTTCAGTCCCGTATATTAAATGCTTATGTCACTGCACTTACAGCAGGTATGGGAAGATTATTTTAAAATACTTCATTTTCGTTTTTTGGTTTTGCCCTAAATTACATGTATTATTATGTTTATCACATTCATAAATATGAACTTTTGACACTTGGCCATGGAGACAGTGGGTGAAAGAGGTAATAATTTGTATGTGCTTTGGTTGGGAAAATAAACACTTGTGGTATAAATTATATTTAAAATATAATTTATGGATTTTTTAAACTACCTGAATAAGTTCATAAGCTATTTTAAATTCCTGCAAAATTTATATACAAGAGTATATAAAAGACTAACAAAAGGGCTTGTTAATGGAATTTTTTTTCGTAATGGATTTAAGTTGTATGCAAGTTGTTATATAGCAATGATATACGTAAATAAGTGTGAGAAAAATTTGCAAATTCTTAGAAAGTAAAAGTAAAGTATACAAAAAATTCTTAATTAAAAACTTTCCTGCATTTTTTTCAATTAGATCTTAACTTTTAATACTAAAAACTAGTAAACAAATATAGTTGGCCCAGCCTCAATATACTGTACTCTTCATCACATTTGTTTTAAAGCTTTATGAAAAAATAGGCCGATAATAGTTGTGTTCAGTCCACAAGTTAGAGACATTAAGGTAGACATATTCCCAAAATGTTATCAAAAAAGAATATTATTTTGGAAGGACAGTTGCTTGTGAATACATCCAAAATTGAACTGATCACGACCACAAACAGTAGACTTTGTGCCAGTGGCAAAGAACTTGATTTTGGCAAATTTAATCAAAGTTTCATTGGTTACAAGAATATTTGACCACCCAGACGGATTGACATACCAACATACGTATATCAACTCAGTGATTTTGATTCAGTCGGTATACTTTAAGATGGGGTTTAAATCATTATTTTTTGACGTTAAGCACATCAGCACAAACGCATAATACCCCTGCTTACATATTTTATCGCATATGGTTATTGCCTTAAAAAAGCAGTGCGCCAGTCTTCTCTTACTGTCACTTGATTTTCAAATAATTGTACACTTTGTCTTAATTTAGGAAGCTACTAAAGTTGCAATAACATTCAGAAGGAAGTCATTGCTTGAAAAAAATTTACTTGACCGCATGTGACTAATTAAAAAACATTCAAAGGGTTAACACCTACTTGAAATAATAAAGTTTGTCACAGCATCTTCAGTAAGCATAATATCAATTGAGTCCCAGATTTTATGAATGTAATAAAAATGGAAAATTGTTCACTGGATTAAAAGAGCTTGGTTTAATTTATTCTTTATTTTTTAAAGTATAAAGATTCTACAAAAAATATCGTTAGGCCCAAACAGTAGCATTTTGGAAAATTAAGTGACTTTGGAAAACCAACAAAGTGTCGGTAAGAATTTTATTTAGGGTCAAAAGCTTTGATATGTCTTATTGTGTGAGTTAAGGTGTCATATTGTTTGTGAAACATAAAAAACTAGCTTTAGAAAAAAATCTAGGCGAGGAAAAGAGCCGTGGAAGCATAAGTTGAAAATAAGGGAGAGGATAGGAACTCGACAGTCTTTGTTTGGATTCCAACTTAATGCCAGGATTTCGAGGAACATTTCTTCAAACCTGGTTTAGGTATGGGGATGTTGAATGCATTGTGCAATTGTTTGCCACGTAAAGTAACAGAAAATTAAATTTTTAAAGATATTTCGTAGTAAATTTAAGGTTTCTATTGTAGCTTAAAAGTTACATAGGTATTAAATTAAATGAAAGCATCAGAGATCTAAAAAGCGCAACTGCAACTTTAGTGTGGCATTGCAATATAGAATAAATGACCAGTAAACAGAATAAGGATACTCGAGATTTCTATAGTTCCTGTAGTTTTTGAGAGGAGCTTAGAACTGGGGAGCATGTTATCTTCATCACTCTAGCGTTACAAATCCTCTATCAAAACCTGCTAGATGAGCACTCTGCTATAGGTTGCAGATTGCCGTTTGCTTTTTTAAAGCAATGAAATGTGTTTTTAATCAGGTAGATTTCCATAAATATTTGCGCTTTTCCTTTTATTTTATCAATATCCCCATTTGTTTCACCCATAATAATAATAAACAGTCTTAGTTAACAGCGGAATTCACAGAGAGCTTAATCTCGTTAAAACAAAAAACGTTTATCCTAAAACCAAATTAATATTCCATTAACATTAGAGGTACGTTGAACTTAAAACGAATGCCGTCTGTAAAGTTGCAAACCCAGTAAATGTAGGCTTGTTTTCTAAAAATCTCAAAAAATTTTCTTGTGTAAATAAATACAAATGAGATACACAGTGGGTCAAAGGGTAGTTTAAGTTTTTTTTTAATTATTTAATTGAACCGGCATTGAGTAATACATATATATAGTAAATTGCCTAATCCTAGTGAGAGCACATGTTTACCGAAGGAAAGTATCACATTGAAACTTTTATGCTCAAAGGATTCTAATTATCCTCAAAACAATAAAATTTTGTTCAAGTCTATCCCATTTGTAATATTTGTATCATGAAATTTAGAACGTTTTACTAGCGGAATAAAAAAACTTTTTCAAAAAGCGGCAAAAATTCGACTCTTTTTTTATTTAAGTTTAATTGCTTACAATTTTTGACGTATTTCAGACCCTTTGAAGCCTTTGTTAGAGTCTTAATTCTTAAATTAAAATCTCAGCTCAACCGCACCTCCCTTATTGCTGCGTAACTTTTTATTTTAATCGAATTTCGTGTTTAGAAACCACAGATTTCTGCCAAAATTTTTTATGTATCAGCATTTACGAAGTAAACCATATTTTGCCAGGTATTGTAGATTTTAAAAACATATTTTCCATTTTGGAATACAACTTTTTGAAGATTTTTTAACAATCCATACATTGTAAAACTCTTCGTCTCCCTGTAAACATTTCCGGTTAAGTAAATATTCCTATATGAGAGTATAGTTTTAAAACTATTCCATAAACAATTTCTTACAATGTATTTATTTTAATGTTTTTCAAGCAAATTACTTTTCTTAAATTTTTGCTTCACAAACTTATTTAATTTTCCATTTTGCAGAAATATGTTACCACATTTGATGCCATGTCACCACAGATTTATTACATTTCAAAAAATAGTTTTCTCTGCAAAGATAAGATTTATATCAAATGAAAACATGAAAGTTGATAAAAGTTTTAAAGATTGAAAACACAAATGTTATTTTTTTAATGAATTAATTTTCTGAACATTTAAAAAAAAGACTCTTATTTTAGGGAGTTTATAAATTTTTCATTAAGATTTTTCATTTTTAATTAAGTCTTACAAAGTATAAATTATGGTTGAAAGTAAACATGTGTCTTATTTATTTTAATGTGGCATTAAAAAAAATATTAAAATATTTTGGAATTTTAAGTCACAAGAATTATTTAAATCGTTCAAAAGCTTATACTAAAAAGTTAACAGTAAGTTTTTTGTACTGTGAGAGTAGAAATTCGTCTAAGACTTGTTCGTCTGCTAAACTTTTTCTTTTGAAGCTAATAGCTTGAATATTTGTCATTCTGTTAGAGTAAATGAAGGTACTATTTTTAAAAAAACATTTACATTTTCTTACTTTATTTCTTAATTAGGCATGTCAATCACACTTTAAGTTATTAACCAGAAAAAACTACAGCATATATAAAGGTGCATTCTATTTTCCACAGTATTTATTTTTGTTTGATATTTTTTCATAAAAGGGTATTTCTTAATAAGTACTTTAAAATCTGCCAAAAAATTTTCTATTGAAAATTTAGTTTTTAAACTAAAACTAGTAAGATAAGCGTAATATATTTAAATGGTATTTTCTTATATTGGGGCTCTTTTAAATAAAAATTTTAAGAAAATTCTTTTTTACTTTCACTTATATAAAAACACTAATTTTTTTTTTTAAACTTGTAAGTAAATCTTTTCTCTTTAAAATAAAAAAAAAACTTTTAAATAACCAATTTTTTTTAATAAAAAATAAACTAATTTTTGTTTTTTCATTTTGCAAAATTTTTTCATTTGAGAGTTCAGAAAAAAAGACGACTTTAATTGATTTCACTCTATCAACAAAATAATTTTTTTCTCACACATCACCACTACAATCTTATAACGTTTCTTTAGTTCAGTGGCCTAAGAGTCTCTTATCTTCGAATTTCTTTTTAATTTTTTTTGTCGCAAACCACACTTAGCTGCTAAGTATAAAAAAATTGCAGACACCGTTTGGCAGAGATTCGTTTCATTTTTGAAATTCTTTCACATAAAGTGATTTTGGTTTCTTGCAGGTTTAAAATAAAACAAAAAACGAAAACAATTTTTGGTGGCAGCGAGTTGATTAAGAAGATTAAGAATTTTTTTTGCATAGTATTGGGAATTCCACAGTTTAAAAAAACAACAAACAAACTTAGATTGAGTTTTATAGTTTAAGAAAAGTAATTATATAAGTAAACAAACTTTATAATTTTTTAATTACATGTCATGATATAAGGAAAAATTGTAGTTGTATTCAAGTAGCATTAAATGCTGCCTACGAGCTTAACAACGTAATTACTTAATTACCCAGAAATGACCAGGGCAAAAATTATTTTAATCTGAAATATTAAACATCTATTTAGCAGGCAATACTAGGAAATCATCTTTAGTTTCTACAAAGCGGTACAAAACTCCACATTACAGTTCATAATGGAGCCATTATTTTAATATATTCATCACAGTAATCCTGGCATAATATTTCCCTGCGAGATTAAACTCTCTTGACTTGCGTCTAAAAGAGATAAACAATAAACTTTACATTAAAGTCTGTTGTCAAAAAAATAATGCTGAATCATATTAACATGATCGAATTTCTTACGTGCTACTACCCAGTGTTCCTACGCAACTTGTAAAAATAAAAATTATGAGAAAAGAACCCAATTATTAAAATTTCATCCCATTTATTTTTCAGTTTCATAGAATTCTACTTAAGAGCCACAAGCCAAATTAGTAGTAAAATCAAATTATATTGATTTATATGTTGCTTCACTGAGTTTAAAATAGTTCTGTTATTAAAACACGCTGTAACTACTCTCAAATTTAGTTCTTAATGTACTTCCATATAATTAGGTTGGTAGGCGGATGCCAATTAGGAACAGAAACCAGATTATTCTGCGTATTTTCCATGTAAAAAAGGGCAGAAAGAAGAAAGAATCTTTCTTTAATTTTCAAACTCTCGTCAAAAACTGCTCCTATAAAGCAAACATTTAATTTAATGGAATACTGTAGAATGAAGGGCAAGGGCTAATTATTCTACGTAACCATGAAACAGTTTGTTTGTTGGCGATTTGCAGCTTGTCCAGCAAGATGCTATCAGGTGTTGTCAAAAAGTATCAATCATTCATTATATTCTCATTCCTCGTAGGCAGAGGTTAATAAAGCCCGCTGTCCC
Source organism: Melanophora roralis (assembly GCA_963583895.1). Classification (NCBI taxonomy): domain Eukaryota; kingdom Metazoa; phylum Arthropoda; class Insecta; order Diptera; family Rhinophoridae; genus Melanophora; species Melanophora roralis. Next base: position 103,480,115 of record OY757187.1, on the reverse strand, counting down.
ACAGCAATGTTCTTTAGTAATTCAATATTCAATTTCGACCAGAAGTCATTTTCTTAACTTAGTTTGTTTCTTAAATTATTTCGATTATCAAATTTTATTTCATTTTTCAGATTCCGTTAGAGGCCTGACGTATTTTTCTACAAATTCTAGTAAAATTTGTGTTTCAAGAAAGCAGAATATTCTCTGAAACCCTTGCTATAAGACAAAAGGCTCTAAAGGGCTTAGTCACTGTCTGACTAAAATTTTCTCCAATGCTTTTAACCTGAGGATTGAGTCTTCGACCACTGTCTTTTTCTAAGTCTTTATTCCATTGCACTTGAACTATCCAGATTATCTTGGATGCCCTAAAATGGCATAAATTTCCTATCTCTAAGTCGAATGTCGATTTAGGCATGTCCTTCCGTCCCTTCGTCTATCCGTTTGCCCATCCAGCTTGATAGGGGTGACATTTTTGATGGTATTTTGATGAAATTTTTTACAAATAAATCTTTTGGCACTGGCACTTAGGCTGACTTCTGTTATTGCTGATAACAGTCCATTTTGCAATATGACTCTAATAAAAATGTCTGACTAAAATAAGTATTTTGGGCTCTAAATGACTCGGGTGTTACTTTATCTTAAAAAAATTTTACTGAACCGCAATATGATTTAGCAAGTTTTTAATACAGCCACAATGGCATAGCTGTAACTTTTTTAAGTGTTATTCAATCTTTAAAAAATTTTACAAATTTTGACCACCTTAAAATTTTAAATTGAATATTGTTAATGTAAAACTATAAAATACTCTTGATCCAATTGTACTCCAACTTCCGGAAATTATATTTAGCCTGATAAAATGCTAGTAAATTATGACACCAAAATGTGTCAATACATGCTCGCATGCTTATCGGACTTTTAGTTTTTTTTTTGCTTGGTATGCATTGAGTCAATAAATAGCTCATCTCGTTCATAATTTTTACTACCGTTGGGAGAATTATTTGGGTTGTGAGTTTAAAAACTTTAGCATAACATAAGAGAAGGCTGATTTATTGATTTCAAAGTCAAGTTTATTATCTTCTTATAAAAGAAGTTAAAAGTTTAACAAATCAATAGAATATATATTTTAGGATAAGACAATAGAAATGAGAAAAACTCTATATGATTTAGCAACAATGAAAATATATAAAATTTTATCCAGCATAATATAGAGAAACAACATCACATTAAACCCCAGAAATACTAACCCAATTACAATTTAGTTTAACAAACAATACCAGCATAAGTATGTAAAAACATCAAAAATAATAATATACCAAAGATAACAGAACTATTTGTATTTAGAAGACTTTATTTCTTAACTGCAAAACACCCATATAATCTTAACCCTAGAGTACGAATGATCGACGATTCGACGAGTACCGCTCACATTTTTCTAACTTACTTTTAAATGAGCATGTGTAACACTCTGAAATTTCGTGTGCTGTTACTAGGTGATATACATTTGCTACGAGTAGTCACGTTTTTTAATACGCTTTGCTGGAACATTGCTTTTTTTTGTTTTTTACTCGTCGAATCGTCGAAGGTTAGTACTAACGTGTATAACGTGCCAACGTTGATAAGCAAAACAAGAGCACATATTTCAAATATTGTTACTCCAAATAATAGCGACAACAATGACCAACTGACTAGAAAAGACAAAAAAGAAAACAAACGAAGTATGTGCAGATCATGCCCTTACCAAAAACGCCGGATGACAAAGTCAAAGTGTGATAAATGCGAAAAACCAATCTGCGGAGAGCACAAAGTTGAGCTTTGTGACTCTTGCTCAAACTGATATTTAAAACTTTTTATTTACTATTTTTTTTAAAGTATAGAATGTGTTTTTTGAGTTTTTACTTTTTTTTGATTTTTTAATTTTACTTACTATAATTTTTCGTTCCTTTTTTTATGATCTCAAAAATATGTGCAACATACAATGAAGTATAACAAATATTAAATAAATTGTTTTCTTATATGAATTAAACTAAACGAGTTCTTTATATAGAATTATAAGGAGCCAAAATGATTAATTACATTTATTGAGAAAGTGTATTTGGTTTTAAGCCATAGTTATAGGCAGTTAAATAATACATCGTCGAATCGACGATCATTCGTTACAACGTACAAAAAATATGGTTCGTACTCTAGGGTTAAACATACATATGTCGCAGCATAAAAACAAAAGGCAAAACAAGTACTTAAAAAAAGTTTTCAGGAAAAGAATGTTATGAAGAACCACTAAGTACGTTTGCATGTATCTATGTTTGTACTAACATCAAGTTTTTACTGCTTTTGTTACTTTTTGATGTTCCAAGTAAATAGTATATCAAAATCATAAAATAACTCTAAAAACTTTTCATTGTAACTGGTGTCTCTCCCTAATGTTCATGTTTTCGTTAAAAAAGGGTAAAAACAACATAAATAAAAACAAAAACAAAAAAAACTTGAGTTAAATTTTGTACTTAAATAAGAAAATAAAATCATTTTCATAAAAATGTTTTCATTTGTTTTGGAATGGTATTTGACTTAAATGACGACAAACGTTTATTGAAATTTTCTTCTTAATTCTTGCAAAATACTTAAATGAGAAACAAAATTAAAAGTTTATTTTCAAATATTTGTGTAGATTTTTTTTATAGAGATGAGAAAATATTAGGTTGCGAAAATTTGTTCGTCTTTATTTAAAGAGCTAAAAAGTCAGTTTTATTCTTAAAGTTTTTGGCCGACGAAATTTTGATTCAGTACACTTGTTACTGGTGTAAGGTAAGGCACGTCGCAAAATAAAAAAAAGAAAAATATTTAAAGCATTTATAGCTCAAAATTCTTATTTGGAAAAGCCATTTTTAAGAAGCTATTTTTTAGTGCAAAAAGCCATCTGCACCAAACTTCAACAAAATTTCTTCAATATTACAACCTGTGATGTGTTTACAATAATACATGGATGACCAGCTAAAGGGACGGACAGACAGACCGACATGCTTAGATCGACTGAGAAAGTGATTCGAATCGATCGGTGTTCTGAAAAGTGGTTCTCAGGTTATTAATACTGTGAATTACAAATATCTGCACCAACGCATAGTACCCCTATTAGGTACGTGGTATGAGTAAAAAAGTAGAAGGTTAGGTGGCAACACAGGGAGAGATAACTCCAAAAAATAGATCAACATTCCATGAAATTTTTATAATTCTATATTTCGGAAAGTTTAACAAAAAATCATATATATATCATATACTTTCTATTAAAATATTTTTTTTTGTTTTCGTTTTTTACGTGGATTTTGTTTCAAAATTATCCCGCATTAAGCACCGACATAGCACTAATTTACCTGAAAACCGTTTTCATTTCGGTGGTTTTTATAACAAAGAAGATTACGGTGTAGGGCAAAGTATGGTCAGATTTGAACGATTTTATATTCTTTACACATATACATATATCATGTATGCAAGCTGGTTCTCTTATATTATCCTTATCAAATATTTTTCAACAATTTTTTTTTTTAAATATTCTAAACTATGTGATTCTACCACAATTTAAAATTTTTTTTAGAATTACGTTTCCAATTCGACACGTCCTACTTTAAAACTACTTGACACATTTTACAACAATTTGTATTTAAAGAACAAAATTAAAACGCAAAAGATGTGTAAATTTTCCATTAAAATATGTGACAAAATTGAATTTTAACTTGAAAGTTGGTTTAGCAAAACATAAACATATGTTACATAAGTAAAACTATTTTCAAATATTTTATACATGACATTGGCATACTTTAACTATATTTTCTATGCAAAACTTTTGGTTTAACATATGTTTAAGTTTTAAAAGTTTTCTTTGAGGAAAAAAAGTGTCCCTTTCATTTATTTGTCATTAAAAGAAATAAAAACAAATTTTTATTTGGCTGAATATTATGTAAGTTTTAAAGACATAAAAATCATAAAGAGGGAAACAAAATATATTGCATCACAAAATACCAAATTTCTTAAGTGTGTAATGTACACGAAAAGTGTAATTTTCCAATTGGTCCTCAAATTAGGAAATTTTGTCAGCTCAACAATGATAGAGTAATGGAGCCATAACAGAGAAGATAAAAAAATGATTGGTGGGAGCCTATAATCGCTAGCGATCAGTCGGAAGGGGGGTTCGTGACCTTTCGCTTTCTTACTCATTTCATTACAGAATAATTTAGGAAGACTTTTATATCCTTTTATATATTCTATTTCAATGGCAGATTTTTTCGTATACTGTTTTGTTGTTTTTTCAAAGGGGGGGAACCCTTTGGATTTATCTTTTGTTTGTCTTTTCTAGGTTATCCGGGATAAAACTAATTGTACGTCCGGGTGGTTGGCCAACTTCCTAAGTCTATGGCTTGACGAATTTGTTTTGTTTGCAGAATTGATGCTTGTTTAATTTGCTGCCTCAATAAATTTCCAACAGTTGCCACTTGGTACTATTACGCCAAACAAATTAATTGGTATGGACTGATGAGAGAGGCTGGTGTTCTCAAAAAAAAAAACGACGTACATATATTTATATATATCTATATGTATAATGATTTTATTTTCTCAAATTTATAATTCTTGAGTTTTGCTTCCAATTTAAAATTTAGCGTACAATGCCGTGGGTTTTCTAAGCAAAACAAAATATACTTCAGTTTTTCCGCTTAAACAAATTTGTTCTCATTTGCCCGAAATCAATTTTTTTCTTCTCAAAAATTTTCAAATTTTTCAAATCTAAATTTTTTTTTGACAACAAAATTTTTGTTATCTACAATTTAGAAATAAATTTCAATATTCAAGTCAAACTAACCCAGTCAATGTTCGCATTATTCAAACGACTAGACCTCACACCTCTGATCGCTTTGTTATAATTTATCACAGGTTGGTTTAGCTACATGGATAGATACATTGTTTATGAACATTCTTCATATCCATATGTATATTTATAATAAGATCTTATGATTATCAATGCATGTATATATACATATATACGGAGTATTATCAAAAAGTTTCGTATTAGGTGGAACAAAAAAAATTTTGAGCCCATCAATTTTTACTGTACCATTAGAAAAAAATTAAAACAATGATTTTCCTTACATAAACAATTTGAAAAAAAATCCTAAAGCAACAAAGAACTCTTGTGTAAAAAGATGGCACAATAAACTTGTTCACCACAAGTGACTTTCTTCTTATTATTTTTAAATTTTCTCATTACTACGGATGTATATCCTTCTTTCAAATCACATACATTTTCTTTCATTTACTTCTTCACTTTGAGATAATATTTGTCTTAGTTTTAAGAAAAATATAATAAAGTTTTATAATAAATACAAGTACAAGTAGCAAAGTGATGTCAATTTTCTTTTCAATGCTGGAATTGTGAGAGTCATATGCAACAGCACGTTTCTATTCTGAACGAGGTTTTCATTATAGAACAATATTAAATGTCAATCAAGAATGAGGTTGGCCATGAACTTTTGTTCAAAACAAAAGGTGTGTTCATTTACAGAAAATAACTAGTAATTTTCGATAATTATTGCTAGTTAGTGTTCACGTACAAAAAAAAATAGCAACTAGAGAGCCCAAAAAAGCGTAATATTTTAAGAAACAAAAACGTTTCTAAAAGTTTCTACTAGTAAAAATTGTACTATCAGAAATTATTCAAACAGTCAGTTTTTCTGTCACTATTAATCTTAAAGAAAATTATGAAATAAGTTTACACTAACAACATACATTTTCTTGCAAGTTTTGGCTGTAAAAGTGTTCACTTACTTTTAAATATTTTTGAGAGAAATTTTAAATTTTTTATTTTTACTCTCTCGTTGCTAGTAATTACTGGGAAATTATTGAACACAACTAATGTGATTTCACTTTTGTGTATGTTTTTTGCCAATAAAGTGGTTAGCAACTTGTTGCTGTAGTCAGTAGACGCATTCAGGTCTTTTAATCAATAATATTTTCTTCCAATACCCTAAAAAGCGTTTTTAAAAATACAACTAAATTCTTTTTACTCTTTTTATATGATAAGATTGAGATGAACCAATTTGTATAAGAATTTCAAATAACCATTTAATGCAAAAACCGTAAAAATTTGTTGGCCAGGGGCCAATGTGAAAAGATATGTAAGTCCTTAAATGGTTTACGTTGTTTTTGCCTAAAAACGTTTTTTCATTGGAGATGTTTCTATTCAAAATTTACTAAATTAAATAGTAGTTTTAAAATTTTATATTTCCTTAGGCATAATAAAATTTAATTATTAAGTTAAAGAAGTTAAAAAGCTTTAATCAGTATCATTAAACCTAAATTAAGAAACAAACACTGAAAATATATAATATTTGGTCAGGCAAACCACTAGAAAACTGGAATGGGTTTAAATTTATAAATAAAAGCTGATTTTAAAGTAATAATTGGTTTAATATTTCAAAAAAGACATGCAAATATTTAATTAAATTTCTGTCTGAAATTATTTGAATAAATTTCAAAATTTTACTTTATTCAAAGCAACAAAATTAATTGTAAATATTTAAGTCATTTTACGTATAACTGGCCCTAATATTATATTAAAACTGTTTGACCACATAATTTACTTTCACTCTAAATCTGTTCTATGAGTTATCGCAATAATTTTTTTTGGTATAAAAAATAATACCAAAAAGTGAAAAAGGTATTTAGGATTCTCTTTAACTCCTTAACCTTGTTTGGTTAAACTTCAATTTAAAACTTAAGAATATAAAACTTAAATATGAAAGAAAATACCAAAAATCTGGGTAAAGTACTTTTTGTTGACACTGCGTACTTCCAAACTTAAGCTAAGTCAAAGCCTACAATTTTAAATTTCAAAAGCAATAAACTTTAAAAATATTAAAAAGGTACTGGAAATTTACAAAAAGTACCTCTTGATTACTTAAATGCCTTCCGCTCTTGACTTTTGTCAATAACCTTCAATTTCAACTATCAAAAGTCAGAAACTCAAAATATGCAAAAAGGTACCAAAATTCTAAACACTTAAATTTGGTCCATTTTGCAGACTCCTGACCCCTATCAGAGCAATAGCCTTTAATTTTACTTTTAAAGAGGCGTAAGCGTAAAATTTTAAAAAACTACCCAAATTTAAAAAAAGGCTTTTTGTCCACTTTTTTAAATTCCGACTTCGATCGGGGTCAAAAGCCTTAAACTAAATTTAAATTGAAAGAATCAAAAAATACAGAAGGGTATGAAAATTATAAAAAGTAATTTTTGTTTACTTTACTGTCTGGGTCAATGGACCTTAGTTTCATATTTCTAGAGTCATAAACACAAAAAAGGACTAATAATGCGAAGAAAATTTTTTTTCCAATTTCGTTCTCACAAAAATTTTAAAGATTACCAAAGAATTTAAAAAGTACTTTTTTTCTACTTAATAGATATCCAGCTTAAATGATGATACATATTTTCATACTTAAAATTTAAAAAAATGCAGAAAGTGGTTTAAAATTACAACAGTTTTTGAGATACCACATAGAACAAAAATTCTAAAAACACCAACAACATATCCAAATTTTTCAATACCATTGACACACGATTTAAATTAAGTGCTTATTATACCCTTCACATAGTGATAGGGTATATATCACTTTGTCATTCCGTTTGTAATTTCTTTATTATTCATTTGCGACCCCATAAAGTATATATATTCTGGATCCTTATAGATAGGGAAGCCGATTTAGGGATGTCCGTCTGTCCGTCTGTCCGTCTGTTGAAATCAAGTTTCCGGAGTCAAATAAAAAGATACAGACCAGGTAATGGTGTCAAACTATTAGAAATATCCTGGAGACAATCGCTATTTAAAATCAGCAAAATCGCTTCACTATTGACCGAGATATAAGCGAAAACCCAGAGTAACCCATTTTTTTTAGGACAAAATCCGTGCATATATCCCTATATATCTCAGTAAGTATAGTCACTCTTGCCACAAAACTTGGCACGGATACTCCTAAAGAAGGAGCCTTAATAATATAAAAAGTTTTTTCAGATTAGACCAGGGGAAGGGGTATTTTTCCTACAAATGCACAAATTTGATGAAATATTTTATGCGCTATATCTCGTAAACTATAACAGCTATCGACTTAAAATGTTCAACAAAAAGTAATTGTACGCTAAGGGCTACACCTTAAAGAAAAAATTTTTTGAGTGGGGGCAAACAAAGGGGTAGCTCCCATACAAATCGACAATTATTATAAAATATTCGATACGCTATATCTCGGAAACTATAAAAGATATCGAAATGAAATGTTCTACGAAAAGTAACTGGACAAGAATGCCTACGCTTCAAAGAAAAAATTTTTTGAGTGGGGGCAAAAAAAAGGGGTAGCTCCCATACAAAGCGATAATTATTATAAAATATTCGATACGCTATATCTCGGAAACTATAAAAGATATCGAAATGAAATGTTCTACAAAAAGTAATTGGAATATTCGAATATTCTACAAAAAGTAATAATCAAATATTTCATACATTTTGGAAAAAAAGTTGGAGAAGAGCAGCGGGACTAGAACATTTAATAAGTTTTATTAACCTTTAAATATGGATAATGTCGAAAGCTTTTAAAACTTTCGACCTCAAATCTTCTTCATCTATTTCTATTACTCATGCGAACGTTAAAATTTTGTTATTTTTTCTATGGGCTTTAAAACTCGCACAAGGTTTTTTATTATATTATTTGCAGTACAAAATTACTCGGCTGGGTATATTTAAAGACCAATGTGAAGGGAATATAAGATTCGGCACAGCCGAATATAGCGCTCTTACTTGTTTTTATTGATTTGGGATTTCGGTCTATGTCTACTGGTTCAGAGGTTACAAAACGTCCCTAAACAATACTAAAAATACTCCGTCTTGCAACCGTAAATAATTCCTTAAATATATTATAGTTTTTTGTAACCTTTTGAACGCCATATATATATGGCTTCTACATAAGTAGGTTCAGAAATTACAAAATGAAGCATAAAAAATATGATTTTTACCCTGTCTAGTTTTTTTAAAATCTAACCAATATTTCAAACATGCATTACAGAGATGTTTTTGTAAAACAATCTAACGTGTTTTGGATTTTGTTTTTTTTTCAGAAGTTACAAATGTACCTAAAAATTATCATTCCATTCATAGCCATTCGAATAAAATTTGAAATATATTTCTATATTTATTCATTAAAAAGTTACAAAGTAACTATAAAACTTATGTTTTTTTTTTGGTTTCACAATTTATGATTTAAGCTTTTAGAAAATTCTTGCAATATCCCTGTTCCTTAACTAAATAAATACATGTAACTTTTTTCGTAACGCATCTGCCCCATAAAACGAGATTTAAGTGTATATTTATATGTTGCAAGGTTGTGCCTAAAAACTTGCCTAAAAACACAAAAACTTCATGACAAATTGAAATGCCAACTCAAACTTTTTCTTAAATTAATTAAATAATTTAATATTCACAAAACAAATAAAGCCTTTAAATAAAATCAGAGAGCAAACATGTTAACATTTTTTTTTACATTTTACTAGTACCTTAACAACATACAACACGTTATACAATTAAGAAAAATCTTAAGCTTTTGAATAAATCTTCATATGTATGTCGTGGCATATAAACAAATTCATTGTTGTAACTTTTCGATAACGTGTTTCCATTCGTAGCCTGCAAAAGACAATGCGGTGAGAGCTGGTAAATATTTTTACCACAAATGCGACTGAACAGAAAATAACACAACTAAAGGAAACTTGCTAATAAAAATGCTAACAAATTTTCTATAGTTTCCTTAACTGCATTGTAGGTTTTTGGTTTATTAAAGTTTTTCTTTTGCATATTTTCCTTTGGGCGCGGCACCCACAAAAGATTTATATAAAAGTAGTTTCATTCAGTGTTTGTGTTTTTTTAGTTCAGAGCAAACTTGTTGGTGATACAGGCTTTAAGGCATACAAGGTGAATAACTAAACTTAATTTTTGGTTATAAATCCTTTAAACATACCTGTGTTTGATATTCATTCTTACTTGTGGCAAAAATTAAGCCTTAACCCCTAAATGGCTTCTGGTAATCATCAACTTATCAATTTTACTATTTTCAGTAGATTTTATTTACTGCCAGAGTGTATGTAATTTATAGCTAAAATTTATGTGTCAATATAAGTTATTTTGAGGGAAGGCAACGTTATGTTTTATATGCCAAATAGTTTGGTTTTAGGTTACCAAAAAAATTCCTGATATTAAAAAGCTTTAAGTGCCAAGGAAGGAATTTCTAGCATTTGGGTTAATATTTTAAATATTCCTACAAAAACCTTAACATTTATACATTATATATACAGTTTATGTACATATTTTGTTGTTTTTATTTTTGTTCTTTAGTTTATGTAAATATTTTACTTTTCGCAATCATATAGCTATGTTTGAAGCTAAATTAAAAGGAGCAATAAAAAAATGAAACATATTTTTACAAATAATGCATACGTTACCATTTTATAAAAAACAAGTTTTTATTTGACATATATTTGTTGATTAAATAAAACTTTTGCCACAATAACTGCTCATGGTTATAATACATAAAAAAAAAAGAAGAACTAGTTGCCTTAGCATACATATGGTAGACATTTTGCTTTAGTTAAGCCTTATGAGAACCTACATGCGGCAACGTCGCTAAAAGATGTAAGAAATTTTCTTTAAATTTACCCACATCACATGCGTGGTAGGTAGTATAAGTTTGTTCAGACGTTTGAAACGCCTAATAATAATGATCTGAGACACATTTTAAAGTTTAGCGATAAGCTCACTTCTTTAGGCTGTTAAAGCACCCGTCTGCTTGTCCATCCGGCTGTGTGGCCAGATATTCCCTTAATCAAAGTGCACAAAGAATAAAATATTTTTAGTTGTTTGCACTCGAATATAAATTTTTACACGTTTTTGAAGCTAAAGATGTGACACAAGTTCAATAAACGTGATACAAAATAATAGAAATTTATATTTGCATTTAATTTTCACTACTCTGCTTGTATTTTCATTGATGAGTCAAATATGCAAACACGCGAATTGAGTGTCATCAACCGAGGTACACAGAGACGAAAAAGTTGACGTTAAAAAGGTGAAAATCAGTTGGGGCTGCCCAACTATCTGAAAGAAAAAAAAAGATACGGAAATACATCCTTAACGCAAGTAAAAGCAAGCAGATATATAATACCTTTAAATAAAAAAAAAAAAAATAAACAATTATTATTTTTGTTTAAACAGTTTTGTAAATTTCTTTATATTCGTATTTCATTAATAAAAATATCAAATAATAAAAACAAAAAAAAATATTTAATAAAATTTGTTTGTGTAAGATTGTGTATATAAAAAAAAAGAATTTATAATGTTGTTTTTGTGTATTTTCTTGTATTTTGTTTACCTACAATCAGAAGGATGTAGTGTTTTTTGGAACTGCCTGAACCAACTAATCCCTTGGATAGAAACCACTGGAAATTAGCCGTCCCCTTAGTTATCTGCAAATGGAAATAAAGAAATTTTTTTCATTATTAATAATATTTACCACTTGTTTTAAAGGTTTTGTGGGATGCAATGATATATGAGTTTTTAAAAGGTAGTGAGCTCTGGAAACATAACTAAATGGATAAAGTCTTGCGTAAGTAAATATAAAGCATCCTAAGGTATCTATAAATAGAAAAAAAAAAACAAATTTATACTGACTCAAGTGTATTTTTATAATTTTTCGAAAGCGTGTTGTGTGAAACGGTGATCAGTTAACGTTGTCGAAGATACTGACCATTTGGGAACTGGACTTACTGGATGGAATCTTCCTGGAAGAAGTTCTTAGTATCCTCAAGTACCTGAAAATGTAAAAATAGTTTCAATTTTTAATTTTGTTTAAAATTTGTTATTTTGTTGAAGAGTGATGTTTGCTTATAATGTTGGCAAAATGGCCAAGAACACTAGCTGTTCCAATTGGATGGAATGTTCCACCGATTAGCAAACATTATAATATAAATATATATAAATGATTCTGATGAATATTGCGTTATGACTGGTTTTTTGATTTCAGAAGTAAAATTATTACGATCGGAACATTTTTTGTCCAAACGACGGACACACTACAGTGACTGTACGTACCACTACAACACATAGCACAGCTCATAAATAAACTCAATTGGATGCACTGTAAAAGTGCAACACAATTGGAACTACTGCCTTTAAAAATAAGCAAGTAACTATAATTTGAACACTTTTTATTGTCCAAATCATAAAAACTGCTTATAATTTACTGGCCACTTAGAAATCTGCAGACACTTAACTTGTATCAGCCAGGAACTTAAGAAGTCTTTCTCCACTTGGGAAACCCATAACGCATTTGTGGCTCCTTAAATAGTAGATAACACAGACACTTTTTTACACTAAAACACTTTTTTACACTAAAAAATAAATAAAAAAACGCAAAATTATTCATTTTTCATACATTTTCATTTACCGTTTCAAAAAAAAAAATTTTTTCCACAATTTAATTTTTATGTTTTTGGCTCTTTTTTCACTTTTTTGCACTTAATTCACTTAATTAATGAAACATGAACTTGGCCAAGTTGACAGAAAAGAAAAAAATTGAGATAAATTTAATGAATAATTTGAGCGCAAAAATTCCTCATTTTAATTTTGTTTATTTTATTTTTTCTTGTTATTTATTTTTACCACAACAAAAATTAAAAAACTGCCTAATAAAATGAAAATGACGGAATTTTTTTTTTAGCTTATACGCTATCGACTTTATGTAATCGGGCAGAAGGAACATTTTGTGTCTGATTGGAAAACTTAAAAGGTTTGTTTGAAAGCTTAAATAGCTATTGTTAATTACAAAGGTGCCATAAAAAAAGTATTTAAAACTTAAAGAAATAGTTGCATTATCTTTCAATATCAATATTTTATGTATATATTCCACCTGACACAATCGAAATCTTAGATAAAGGGCATATTAATGACAATATTATATCTAGAAGAAATCAGCTAATTGACGTAGATTTTGCCGGCACAGCTGAGTTGTAATATGAATCCGAGGACGACTCAAAAAGCAGCGACTGTTCGGAGCCTTCAACAAAGATATTAAGACGGTAAATGCATTTCAGGCACCCAAATGGACAAAAAAAAATTTTCTTATTTGATGAAATTCCAACAAATTTTGAAGCAGGGGCCAAATCGTCGCATTCGATTCGATTCGAAATTTTAAAATTCTTATTAGAATTCCTATACTTAAAGCATTGAAAACTCGATCGATCGAGTGAAATTTCGATTCGAATCGAATGCGACGATTTGGCCCCAGACCTTGTCGTAACGTTGTTGAAAAGCTAAGTAAAAAATCACTCATTGAATGACTTCTTTTTGATGATGTAGTGCTTCAAATGATTTTTGAGCAAACTAATATATATGTCTCTCAAAGCAACGCATCTTTTGTTGTTGGGCCGTATCAAATAAAAATATTTTTTAGAATTTTTGTTCTTTACTGGTTACCAATAAATACTAGAATGGAAACTTTATTGGTGAAATGACCCATCTTTAAAATAAGATTATGGAAACTTTTATTTATATCAGTTTGAATTGTTTTCGATATAAATGATTCATTTAAAGGGAAAACTTGGAAATGGTAGCCAAAAATCTTATCTCCGGCATCTATATAAAATCTCAGAGGTGAAAAAAAATACCTTTCCAGCCTTTATTTTAGAAAATAGGTAAGGACCATCACCTCAATGTCAACGAAAAGGCATATTATGCCTTCCGGGGGAAATATAATAGATCTACAAGACAACGCGTTAGCTAATTACAGGATTTTTGTACGGGGAAAAAAACGGTGGCGGCCATTGTTTAATAATTTGCTTGGCAATTTAAATGTTATTGCATGGCCTCTTTATATCCTAATTTCAACAAATAAAAACAATTAAGCCTACCATTTTGTGCGGTTTTTCTAAATGAACTACTCATAGCTACAGGTCCATACTCTAATGACATAAAGTCACCGACCGTACCAGAGATTTTGTTAAAATTTTCAAATGTTAAAGAAGCAGTTCACTGTTTTACAAGACGATCTGAAAATCCAAGACCTAGCGTGGTTAGTCATACTCACTCACCATATAAACGTCAAGTGTGCAATATACGTCTGCATCAAAAGTGTTTTGTTTTATATTTAAAGCACTTGCAATAAAAATGTGTTTAAATATTAAAATTGAATCAAAAGTTGAAACTGATATTAAAAAATTTATTTGGAGTTAGGCATCGTTTCGAAGGGTAGTTTCAAGTCCAACCCACCACCTCCACTCAGGCCCATTGTAAATCCCTTCAGAAGAATCAAGAGGAGAAAAATAAAGACAAACATTCAATAGGTTAATGGAAAAAAGAGCAAGAGTGAAGTCCACAAGAAGTCCTAGGAAGTCAGTAGTTATAGCGCTGAATCACGTATCTACCCAGCCACCCAACCCCTTTAATGAAACCTATGATGTTCCCAAGTCTACAGCCAGGAAACTAACCAAGTCCATTTAAGACGTGCCCTCTAAAACATCTCTGTAGGCAGATTTGCAGCCCAGGGTTGTAGCAGACAAGATGTTCTACCGTCTCTGTCTTCTCCTCGTCCCCGCATATCCTGCAGAACCTGTTTTACTTTAACTTTCTTTCAATAAATGTTTCTTATTTAAATAGTGCTTTTAACTTTGCCTCCACTGTTTCTATTACTGAAAAAATACTGTACATATTAGCCAGTGTTATGTAAACTTATCACCAATATTTTGTCAGATCTTAAATATATTGTTATTTTATTTTTTATCAAACAAAAAAAGGAAAAACGAAAAATCAAATCAAAAATTTGTCCAGTAGCATAGAAGACAAAAAGTTTTTTTTTCCAAAATTCTACTAAAATCGTTTACCTGATTTTTCCATTTTGTTTCAGTCAATATTTTTGGTCTAGTAAGTAAAGTTTCCAACTATTTTATAGCTTAAGTGGTTAAAATAAGAGCTGGAAGAATTCGTCTTTTTTAAAAAAAAAAAAAAAAGGAAAACTATTTGAATAAATATGCAAAGCTATAGATAAAAAATTTAATATACACGACAAGCCTAACTATTTATTTTCTTTGAAACTAACACTAAGAAAATTAGTTATCACAGCTTGAAATTAACATTTTTATATAAAAACTACATCAGAAAAATAGATAAAACTTTCACAGACTTATTAAAAATTTTTAAATCGCATACTTAGATATGAAGTTAATCAATAACAACGGACAAATTTTCACAAAATGGTACACAAAAGAAGTGGCATCAGGTAGAATCATTAACTACCACTCAACGCAACCAATGAAAATGAAACTTAATACAGCCAAAAACTTAATTGACAAAGTCTTAACAATAACTGACGAAAAATATAGAGAAAATGACATTGACAAAATAAAAAATATTTTAGGAAAAAATAATTATCCAATATGTATAACCAATAATTTAATTGAAAAAACAATAACAAACCACAAAAGCGAAAAAACACCAAGACAAAATGACACAAAAATTTTTTTGAGTGTACCTTACATACCAAAATTAACAAATACAACTACATTAAAGAACACTCTGACCAGAGAAAAAACAACTATGGCATACAAGCAGGGGTTGTCAAAATTCTCATTTAATGAAATGCGTCTGTATTGGATAAGAGAAAATTGCCCAGCAAACAAAAAACTAAGCATTGCAAATGTGATGAATTTTACTTTTTAAAGCAAAATGGAAATGAACTTAAAAAAAGTTATTAAAATTAAATAAAAAATATGCCTCAGTTATTACAGAATTAGACAATTTTTTTTCACACATATTCCATTGGGCGAGTTCAATTTACAGTTAAAACTTAAAAAATTAAGTGTATTTAGGTATTATAAATTAAGTTTTCCAAATTCAAGATTTTGTAACAATTTCTTATTAACAAAATATGTTTTAAATTTGAAGAAGTTAATTTATTTCTCTGCTTGGAACAAATAAATTTTAAGTCGGAAAAAATTTGTTCGCAGCAATATGTAGAGGGAAAAAGGGATAACAACTTCAAAGCATTTCTTTTTAACTCTGGAAAATCGAAATCATTTAGATTTTTCCAAAATTCTATTCCCATTTTTTTTGGAGCTTGGACTTCGGTTCGAAGAAATATAAGAAATATAATGTTTTCTTTGTTTTAAATGTATGGTAACATAAAATGCATTGCATGTTACCAAAAGCATTTTTAATGACAAAACAAAAATTTTTGTCTTCCATTATACTATTTTGTTTGCTGGTTTATTTTGAAATTAAATCAAAGCTGAAAAAACAACAAAGCTGAAAAAAAAACAGTAAGCATCCGCCCATGTGCACTCGTTAACACTCAATTAACGACTGAAATCAAACTGAAATAAAAGAGAACAAGCGTCGGTGTGAGTTTGTTTTTATTGTTTTTGTAGCACAATTGTGCACTAATGCATTAAACACATTCAAGCTACAAGAACACAGGAACACACGAACACAAAAGTTTCTTGCTAAATTTGTGTCCGACTGGCTGCTACTGAAATATTTACTAGACTACCACAACAAAATAAACATATAAGCAATATGAATTTCTGTGGTGCCACCTAAAGACTTTTTGTACTGTTTAAGCTATATATTTTCCATCTTACCGTATTGGCAGCACTAATCTGTTAACTGTCGCGTATAAAAATAGAAATTAGTTTAATTTCGACCACGCCACAAAATTAGCATTGACAGCAACCCGTAGTTGTGTTGCATTGTAGCAATTAAAAAAATTATTCTCATAAGCACACGTGTATTCTATTTTTGACTGGTTGTGTTCGGTAGCCTGTAGCGAGCAATGTATTTAATGCTTAAAAATGAATTTTTGACAACCTCTGCATACAAGTCAAACAGAACTCTTAGACATATATTTACGAATAATAAATTAAAAAGAGATAAACTAAAGATCAACAATGTGGTATATGAAATTAAATGTGATGGCAACGAAAAAGAGGTATGTGATATGGTGTATATTGGAACAACAAAGAGAACATTGGGAACAAGAATTAAAGAGCACAAATCAGACATAGCAAAAGGCAAAGAAACGACGGCACTTTCCCAGCATGCAAAAGAGTGCAATCACACAATTAACTTCAAAGATGTGAAAATACTTGACAAAGAAAAAAGAGAAAGTAAACGATACACTATTGAGAGTCTACGCATACAACAAAAAATACACAAGACTATGAACACGAAAGAGGATAAGGACAATACAAAGCTTCAATACTCTGTTGCGATAATTAAATAAGTTAAAGTTCTGTGATACTAGCATTAAGTCTGACTACTAGTTTGTTTACATGTTTATTTATTTATTTTTTTATTTATTATTCATATCTGTGTCGTGAAGTCCAGTTTATTAGAATAATATAAAATACATAATTGTGCAATGTAAGACAAATTGTAAGTGTTGACTGTGATAGTGTATTAGAATAAATAATTATATTAAATTATTATATTTATGCCAGATTTCCAAAATAACAACAATAACAACCCCTGAAGAAGTTTGAAAAAAGCAAACGAAACGTCGGGAAAATAAAAATAAAAATTTAAAATGAATATATAGTTCGTTTTTTATTTTTTATTTATATATGAAAGCAATTGACCTTACATAGCCCGTGGGAAACCCCCATTGAAAACTAAAAATTAAATAATTTATTTACAATCTAATGCAAAGCAAAGAAGAAATGTAAGAAAAAATAAATGCAAAAGAATTTTCATTTGCGTATATGTATATACTTAAAAAATAATAGTTGCGTTCAATGACTTTCCAGTTAATACTATCAACAAGAGAGTAAAAAGAAATATTTCAAAATCTCTTTCAAAAATATTTAAAAGTAAAAAATACTTTTAAAACCAAAACTTGGAAGCAAATGTATTTTGTTATTGTAAACTTATTTTAAAATTTCCATTCTTAGCTATCACATTTTTAATAATGAACTTAAGCCGAATAAATAGACATAATTATAAAATTATAAATTTTTTTTAAAGCATAATGACAGAAAGACTGTTTGAATAATTTTTGATATTAAAATTTTTTTTTCGTAGAAACATTTTTGTTTCTAAACATATTACGCTCTTTTTTGGCTCTCTAGTTGCTAATTTTTTGTGGACGTGAACAATTACAAGCAAAATTTTTTTTGTAAATGAATATACCTAATGTAATTAAAACTTACAAAATTACATCAGCAAAATATTTCTATTTATAAAAAGTCGGATATAGTTATTAATATGCAAGGTTCAGCTTAACCACACCTGACACTTTTTTCTCCCACATTTTTTTCGAATTTTTATATAAATTTTTTTTGGGGAAAAAGCATGTAGAAAAACTAAAAATTATGTTTCTTGCATTGCCAAATTGTTTAAATGGTTTTGTTAATTTTGTTGTTTAGCAAAAACTATTGTTTTCCAGTAAAAGAAATAGGCTTATCGTTCTTTAAAATTTAAAAATATGTAAATAAAAATAACTTTTTTCAGAACAACCAATAAAATGCTCTAACCTAATTTCTAAATTTAATAAGTCATGAAGAAAATCCCAAATTTTTTTTTAGAAATGTGTAAAAAAAAATATTTTCTTTTGCGTATTATATTTAAATCCAGTACGACTTTTTTTTTTTTGTTTTTCCTTACTTTTTGACTTTTAGCAAACGATATAATGTGTACATTTTCGCTCTAGTTATTTTTATATTTGCTTACATTTATAACATTTTCTGTTTGTTGTTGTAAAAAAATTAATGCAGGAAAACACAAAACATATTTTTTTAGATTTTTTTTTATGTATGAGAACCCATGCAGTAGCCAGGGGCATCGTAATGCTACTGAAGCGAAGAATGCAACTCTGCAGTGAGTAGCACTACGTCGCGCGAAGAAAGGTTTAAGTTTAAATTCTTTTCTTACAAAAAAAATTATCGAAGAAATAGTTGCCAACTAGAGGAATAAGTTTTTCGTTACAGGGAACTATACATCGCACTATATGAAAGAAGATTAAATCCACAAAAAGACAAAACACTATGTCCTGGAAAAGGCCAAAAACGGATTGTAATATACAATTTTTTTATCTACAGTTTCATTCATCCAAAGGTGTTTTAGTTTAAGATAATACCAAATTGACGTATTAATGAACAAGAGCTAGAGTAGACTAAGAAGGGCAATGGAAGCTTATAGTTGAAACCTAAGAAAACCAACAATAGGAAACGGTGAGGGATTGAAAAGAATAGAAAACCTTTAGTCCGATTTAGGATTAACTAGAGACATAAAGTTTAGAACTTGGTGTTGAAAATTGAAGAAGATGGGAATAAAACCGAGTATTTCAAAGCATTTGTGCGTTCAGAATTGGTGATTTGAAATGCAGTTGTTTCCATTTAAGGCCGGGGCCAGCTCGTTCTTAAGCCCCGATCTTAAATGGCAACAACTGCATTCCAAATCACCAATTCGGCTTAAGAAGTCAACATAGCACCATCGAACAAACCCACAGTATGGTACAGGTTATAAAAAAAATCTTTGAGAAAAAGAATTACTGCTCAGCGCTTTTATTGATGTCTCTCAAGCATTCGATAAAATATGGCACGAAGGCCTGTTAATCAAAGTGAAACACTATCTACCAGCTAATATTTCAATCCTGCTAGAAAATACTTAACCGGAAGACAATTTATGATTAAAGAGGGAAACCAAATAAGTTCCTCTCAGCCAATAGGGGCTGGTGTACCTCAAGAGAGTATACTAGCTCCAATTCTGTACTTGCTTTACACATCAGATATGGTTTCACTCACACGTCGACATTTGCTGACGACACTGCTTTTCTTAGCATTCATAAAGACCCTAAAGAGGCTTCGAACCAGCTGCAACAACACGTAACGCAAGTAGAGAAATGGGCAAAGTTATGGGGAATAAAAATAAATGAACAAAAGTGTACTCACGTAACTTTTACCTTACGCAAAGAAACGTGCCCTCCAATTATTAACAACCATTTGGTGCCTCAACGATCCGAGACAAAATATCTTGGTATTCACCTGGATCGCCACCTCACATGGAAGTCACATAAAGATGCAAAGTTGACACAGATGAAACTTAAAACGGCCCGAATCCACTGGCTAATCGGTAGAAACTCTGTGCTATGTCTTAATTGTAAACTTTTACTTAACAACTCAATTTTGAAACCAATTTGGTGCTACGGCATACAATTATGGGGCACTGCTCTAATATAGAAAAAATACAATGTCGTCAAAATAAATTGCTAAGTATGATTACTGGTGCTCCGTGGTATGTCAAAAATAGCAACATCTTTAAGGATCTAGAAGTTCCACTAGTTAAATGCGAAATCCTGAACTATGTGGACAAGTATTTGAATAAGCTGGAAACTCACCCAAATTCGCTCGCCCGAAACATCCTGCAACATAGTGGACACACCTGTCTGAGAAGGAGGGAAACTATAGCGCTTAGAAGAAGTTACTTATTTCTATTATGAGAACTATAATGTTAGTCTTGCACTGGCTGGTCTACTAATAATTACTTAGTCTTAAGATTTGAATACTTATTGTTAGTTCGCTTAAGCGAAGATTCAATAATAAAATATGAAAAAAAAAATTGTATGTTGCTAAAGAAAAAAAATCGTTCTACTATAATAGTAATTTAAGTATGTAAGTAAATATCATAAGCCAGATGTCAGAAAGTTTACCCAAATTAATTTAAATTTTTTTAGCAGTATTTGAAATAATTTTATCCATATTGTAAAGTTTTATGCTGTAATGTACTTTGGGATTATTTTACTTGCCACAATATTTTTACCCACACCACATAAATTCAAATGTTTTTGACATCAAGAAATCAGCAACATGGTTCATTATTTGATTATGTGTCAAAAGACAACATTAGGTGTTACGACATTAAAATCGACCCTATTCGCATGACCCCGATCGGAGATTGTCACCAGATCACGACTAAGGGTATCATTCTTATTCCAATCTCAAAAGAGTTAGGGTTGTAGTAAAATGAGTATAAATAGAATATCCTGCTGCCGTCTGCAAAGGAATATGAAGGACTTTAAATCAGATTTAGAAGGTCATTTATTAAATTTAGAAATAGAGTAGGATAGAAGGAGGCGCATTACTTTTTTTAAAATTTTTTTTTAATTTTTTTAGTGCACCAAAAATTAATTTCTTAAGTTATTGGTTTTATCCTGACCACTTAAATAAAACACTTGAACAAACCATTTATTATGCAAAATAATTTTTGTGGCAAATAAAGCTGTAATTGTATTTGGTTAATTAATTTTTCCACAAAAATATTTTTTTTTTTTTTTTCAAAAAGTAGAAAAGAAAATACTAAAACCTTTAATGCAACCAAAATAAAAAAATCAAAGAAAACAAAGAGAAATAGGTTAAAGCATAACACAGAAAAATCAATAGGAATGAGAAAAGGATATATCTATGTTGATATAAATAAAAATATTAAAAGGCTTTTTTATGCTAAGTTTTCAGTTTTACTTAAAGAAAACAAAAACAAAGTCTTTCATGTATTTTTATCTCAAAATTTAATTAAATTCAGCAGAACAACTGTAAGCTTTTTTAGAGGAAAAATTACTAAGATATAAACAGTAATTTGTCGGATTTTATAAAAACTGAAAAGAAAAACTTTTAGCGTTAATATTTAACTAAAAGTTCATGCAATCGGTAGGGATTTTATAAATTTCTTTAACAACTGAACATGTTAATTAACCCAATCAATGACAAAAAAATTTTAAAATTTTTTGCAAAGGCTGTACAGCCTTAAATTTTAGCGTTAACCTAATAAATCTTTAAAACCTTATAAGTAAGCATTTTGCAAAGATACACAAACTACTGATAATGATTACTTGATACTTTCCAAAAAGAAGGAAAACAAAAACGGATACTGACTCAAAAAAAAAAATAGTTTTTGGCGAATGTAGATTTTTTGGATTATTTTTAGAGATTGTTATGAGCTTGTCGATAATGTTGTCCTTAATCCCTGAAAATTATTTTTTTTTAATATCCACACAAAATTTGTGTGCATGTAGCAGAGGTGCTTTTCTTAAATGTGAATGGTTCAAAAATTCAAATACTATGAATTTACCCCCATATAGAGTGACATTTAGAGCTATGATCCCAGAGGAGAAAACTACCCCTTCAACCCCGAGCTTGAATTTGCCTGAATGAATCCTAAGGATGCACAAACGGTTTCAGTCTCAGTGTTTTTGCCTTTTGCAAGGAAACCGAAATTGATTTTTTGCTAAAGTTTGTACTAAGTCTTGTTTTAAGGATTCGTTTCTTTTTCATAAATCTTTAAAAAAACAGCAATATAGGGGAAACTGTCAGTTAAATTTAATTTAAATTAGACATTATATATAATAAATATGCTGATTGGTTCAATATTTTTTATAATTGTAAGCAAGGATACAACTTTCTAAAAAGTGTCCTTTTTCAGGAAATTAAGAAAAACCAAATATATAATAAGTTTACTTTATTAATATTGTATGGAAAACACTTTTATTAAATGAGGTTTATTAGCATATACCGATTTTAAGCAAACAAATTATGGACTCAGATATATTCTTTACTGATTTCGGTCCTATAAACAAAATTGTAAAATCAGATTCAAAATTTTATTAGATTACTGAGAGATGGAGTAATGCTTGACCGTTAGTCAAGTGTTGCCAAAGAGACTTTTAAGGGAAAAAAACATAGTGTATATGAAAAGTAAACTTCGTCCTAACTTACAAAATAAAAACAGAAGGAAAACACTGATACCGTATACTTTTCTCTGTTACATGTAAGTTAAATAGGGGATGTTTACAACCAAAAGCACTACTACCGTTTAAAGAGTATTGATGATGAAATTGCGTGGCTGCTTTCGAAAATGCATTCTACTCGGCTAGTATCGGTAGAAAAACCTGCTTTTTTCAAATAAAAGTTTCTTTCAACATCAACAGAAAATACTAATTTCTTCTAATAAAAAGAAATTATATGAACCATATTAAAAACAAACATTTCTAAACAAATTTATTTTTTATTTTGTTTGACATATAAATCAGATAACAATTTTGTTGGGTTTAATTAAATACTGCCTGAAAAAAATTTAAACTTTAAAAAAATGTTTGTTTGAAGAAAATTATGTAAATTTTTTCTGTGCAGTAATTGAGAAATCAATAAAGAAATTCCAGCAAAAATGTATGCAAGAAAATTAATTATATTTCTAAAATTTTTTATTGGGAAGTGGAGCTCCAACACGAATAGACCAATTTTATGACATTTTGGATACGCATATTAAGGATAACAAACACTAACGATTATGTATTTCCATGCTGTAATTTTGGTATTATACTTATGTAGGTTGTAGTAATATTTTATTTAGAGAGGAAAGAAAGAGTAAAGGCATTTTATGAGACGCTTTAAAATATGCAAATCAATTGATGTTTAAATGTTTTATAGTTTGAGATATATTAGCCCAAACAATTTGGAAATAAATATACAACTAAAAAAAACTACATTAAAACTGATTGTTTCTTAAGTTGTTTGCTTTAATACCCTTAAGCTTGTTGCTAAATGCTAATAAAAAATTTAAGAGTTTTGTTTCTTATATTAAAATGAGTTTAGAAATATTTTTTTGTTTTTATAACTTTTGCATCATACTTTTTTTATAACTTATACATTCAATATTTATGTTGAAATAAATCGGGTTATAAAATAAAAAATCAATGAAATATTAAATTATAATAAAATGTATGTCTTTTATGATGTGCGAAGTATTTTCCAACCCATATAACATCAAAAAAAATTTATGCCCGAGGGAAGGAAATCCCATCAAGGGCGTTTTGTTTATCCTTACAAGTTTATATAAAGAAAACAATTCAAAAAAAAAAAAATAAACAAATATGGGATATTAAATTATTCAAGCGTAAAGAAAAATAATATATTGTAATGGGTTTGCTTTCCTTAAGAAAACTTTAAAGCACAATAGATGGGCAAACTTTTAAATTTATGTGTCCGCAATAGTTTTTTTTTATTTAAAATGACATAGAAATACAACTTTTGGGTGAAAGAATTTCTTCGTTCAATCCAGTGCTTCAAAATAAAAAAAGAGGTCAACAAATTAGCATATCTTAGGAATGAAATGAACCAAATTCGACTTTCTTAGCAACTTCCATGGCTATTTTAAGACAATCATTAAAAAAAATACGTATCAGGTAATTAAAAACTTGTGAAGGAAATCATCAGAAAATCGTGTAAAGAACACCATTTTTATAGTATTTTTTGAATATCAAGTTTTCTTTAAGTTTTTTTTTATTTTACGTTCTTTTAAAGAAATAATGGTTATATTTTAGTTTCAATCTTTTTGCAAAAATAACTGTTATGTATTTAAAAATAAACAAAGATTATTTTTATTATAATTGATTTCTATAAAAATTTTAAAATTATAATAATTTATGCAAAAAAAATTTTATAAAAAAAAATTTTTTTTGATAAAAACTATGAAAACCATTATTTTTTGATTATATTTCGAAATATATCTTTTTGGCATGATTATTGCTGCCCCTCGTGGTAAATTTAAAAATGATTTGTCTTCATTTGCAAATCGTTGGACATAAAATAAAATCATTAAATTAAATAAGTAGTCAAGAATGTAATATTAAGGTTATCAAAAAGCATTAACATTTAAAGGCAATTCTTATATGTGGGAAAACCCATTCAATTTAATATTATTTGCATTTAAGAAAATTATTTAAGAAACCCCTAATTTAATTTCTTATATAAATTTAATCTTTTTCCTTAATTAGATTTCATTATCCCTTTATTAAAGTGCGTTTTGCTTAAAAAATTTACTGCCAAACACATTAAAAGTTCATGCACGTCGTTAAAAGTTAATATGAACCCATTAAAAACTTCATATATATTTAAGCAAAAAAATGTCACGATTTATGCAAACCAAAGAATTTAGATTACACTATAATGAATGAAATATTATAATTAAAGTACGAAAATAATGAAACGTTAGTACTTATAGGGAAGTGCGTGTGGAAATAAAATAACGCCCTTTTTACAATGTTAAACGTTCCATCAATCACATAATCAAACACAAACGGAAATTTTTTTTAAGGAATGTGTGTGTATGTAAATACCCTGCCTACATGTAAAAATTTTGTTGAGCTTTTTTTGTAAAATGTTTGCAATATTTAAAAAAAATTTTTTTATTTAATAAAAACTAAAAACTTTTCAGAAAAAAAAATTATTTTTAAATAAAAATTTTTAATAGAAAATGTATTTTTTCAGCTTACAGTCATTCCTTATCGGCTTAGTGGGTTAAAAACAACAATATATAAATGGAAATATTTTGTTCGTTATTTTGTTTCCAATCTGAAGAGTTAGGTTTAAAATGTGTTTCAAAAAAAAAAGGCCTCCTATGTAGACAAAATGAATTTAATGACAAGTGTTTAAAAGATTTTTAAGTTAAGGTTGATATGCCGCAAATTTAATCAAATTATACTCTTTTCTAATTAAAAGTTGTTTATTTCAAAAGTCGTATTTTTAAAATGTATATCTTTATCATTTAACTTGGATAGTTTGGCCATCAAATTTAGTTTTCACCTTGTTAAAATATTATGTATATTATTTCAGGTCTTTATTGCTTTTGCTTCTTTGCTGATAAGTTGTCTTCTTGATATATTAACATGATTTTCGTTTCTACTGCTCTGCTATGGTTTTCATTTAATGGCAGCCAGATTTCAGATCTTGCATCTTGTTTCACTTTCCGCTTCAGTTGGGTATACTTATCTTGCTTTTTTGAGGTCATCCAAAATGAACTAAAGAGATCACAGAAAATTTTGTTACAAGTGATGCAAATTGTAATGTCTGCTCTTCGTCGTCCTGTGCACTCAATTATGCAGCTTAGGTAAGTAGAACAGTTGGCTCTGTAAATAGTAAAAGCCTATTTGAGTTCGTTTTTGTGTCCCTTCTTGATGTAACTAAGGTAAGAAAATCTTCCAATATATTCACGCAGAACTGTATCTATTCAAAACGTTTTTACGCTGTTTGAGTGCATACGCATAAACTTAGTTCTTTCTAATATGTTCAACCTTGTTGAGCCGCTTTTGTCTGCACAAGTAAACGTTTTTTACACATATTGTCAGATATGGGTGATGGATTAAAGATAACGTCAGCGTAGTCAAATTCACCAAGCCGCTGGTTAACTATCCATTGTATTTTGCTGGATAAAATCATTATAATTTTTCCTGAAATTTACTTATGACGTTGAACAAAAGAACAGACATTGCGCATTCATCTCACATAATACTTCATACCAATGTATTTGCTACAGCTTAGCTTTAAGCAATTTGTGCATTAAAGTTATAGAGTTATATAAAATGAGGAACAATAGTGACCGCTATTAAATAAATAGCTCGACAATATCTTAAAGGGTATCATTGTGTTTAACACAAAATTTTAGTGACCAAGCACTTGCTTATTCTTGGTGCAGTTCTGCTTAAAAAAAGAGGTAAGTTGGCGTGTAGCGATAAAATCTTTCACTTTCTTTATGAGAATCAGAAACGTTTATTCAATTCAGTAAATCCATTTAAGTCATCTAATATTCTTTGTTAATTTTAGAATAGTTCCACCTTATAGAAAATCATGCAGATTTATGTTCTCCTAAATTAGTCTTTTATGGGAAAGATTATTTGGTTATTTTGTTTTTAGGTCCTGCAGTTTTGTCTCCCTTCATAGATATAATTTCTTTAACGTTTTTGGTTGCATTGGGTTTGGTAAATACCCCGTTGTAAGACAGGAAAAATTTGAAGAACTAATAAATAGAAAAAAAACAGCTCTTCTTTCGACTTTCAATGTTACTTGCTCAGCCGCTGGGTTCTTTAATGGCTCTGCGAAGACAATAGGCTTGTTCAATTATATAATTTTTTTATCTTGTGAAGTATTGTGCGTTTTTCGCTAGCGTGTCTGTGTATGCCCATCTATTTTGCCCTGCGTTTCAGTTGGTTGGTTTGCTAAGCATTTTTTTTCAACCAAATTTTCCATTTATTTAAAAATCAAGTAATACTTTTTACTGAAAATTATTGCAGGGCTTTGTTTTGTTTTTGCTTTGTTTTATTTGTCTGCGTATTGAATTGCTTAACGAATTAAACAATTAAATAACATTTAAACTAATTTTATGTTTAAACAAATGCAAATTTTTTTAGTCATAAATTAAACTGTATATTTTTGAAAAATGTTAAAGCTGTTTTATTTGTCGTAAATATACATTCTATTTAACATTATTCAAATTTGGTAAGCTTTATGCTATTAAACTGTAAATTTATTTTAATCTATTTTTATGCGCAACACTTAGTAAATAATGCTATTGATATCATTAAGGGCGAATAAAATTAAATTAAATTTGACATTGGAAGGCAAGCTGCGTTGGTGTTTATTTTGCGAACGCAATTTTTAAAAACAAATGGCAAAATGGTAGCCTAAAAACCAATACTAATAACTTGCATATTTTTTAAATTTTAGCTGAATTGCAAATTATTAGTAAAGCTTTTAGGAGAGGGATTAAACAATTACATTTATATTTTTAAGGTCATATTATTATAAAATAATTTTAATTTTTAAGGAAATTTTTTACAAATTTATCTAGAATAAATTACCATTAATTGTTTTTTTTTTACATAATTGGGGAAAAACTCGAAAGGTTTTTTTTTATTAAAATGTTAATACAAGTACAAATATATGTATACATATTAAATAAATTCTAGTTCTCTATATAAATTTTCCTTTGTCGTAACTTTGAAAACAAATAAAAGGAAAACTTTCCAATGGCAAACATTATTCAGCCAAAAATTTGCGTATAAAAATAATTTATTTAAAATCTATATATTAAAAACAATGCATATTACCATCCTAAAAACTAATAATGTATAAAACTCAAAATCGTAGCGCGTTATATTATTGCCAAAAAATTAAATTTTCTATTGCTGTTTAATGCAAAAAAAAAACCCCGTTTTTTCACATTCAATTGTTTGTCTAGACGTATGAGTTATATTTATTTCATGGATTAATTATTTATTACTCATACTCATACTGTGTCAAATGTTGTTTGGAAAATTTTATGATTTATTTGGCAAATAATTATTTGCTTTCATATTTTTACTTTAATTTTTTTCTTTTCATCATTTGGGTTTATTTTTTAAAATTGTTGGACTTTTTTGTTCATTTTGTTTGTAGAGTGTAATGTAATGACAGATTAAAGGTCGACGTTATATATTATTAAAAATGGGGGAAAAAATAACGTATTATTTAGACATATAATTAAATAAGTATTAAATATCAACTAATTAAAAAATATTTTGTGTATGTCTTTTTAATTAAAACATAAAATAATTAACAAAGCGCCAAACTGGAAAAAAACCTTTATAATTCTTGTTGTCGCAAATATATCAATCTGTTCCTTTCCCTTTTTCCAATTTATAGTATCCATATTTCTAATAAATGAATAGACGCTCTTAAGTAGATTTAAAAAAATCAATGATGGAAATAATAATTTAATAATATTGAATATATTTTGATAACTTTAATACTTTGTAATTTATACAATTTATAATTTCTATAATTGATCATTTTTATACCTGTAGGCTGAGGGCTTATCGGCCTGTTACGGATGTTAAAGAGCGATTATCTTAGTAATTGTTTAAATTTAATTACTGGTGTTTAGTACATAATTTCTCTTCGCAAACTTGATTTCAGTAGAAAAACAAACAGACAGAGAGACAGCAAACATAAACAGCTTAATCAACTTCCTTATATATGCAAGTCATAATAAAAAAGCCTTAAAAGATGCTTAAATAAAACATTTTCCAATAAAAAACACATCAAAACTTAAAAACTATGCAAAACAAAAAAATGTTGTTCATACTGAAGGTTTACAATTTGTACACTGATTTGAATTGTCTTTTGAATTCTACTGCAAAAACAATGCCACAATAGCAAGCAACAGCAATTTTTGTAAAACTCTTTATTTGTACTCTACACCATTTCCAATTATATTTCAGATATTTCCAATTATATTTCAGAAATTTCCATTTATATTTCAGCAACCTCTAATTGCATTTTACAATTTTTCAATTGCATTTCAGAAGTATCTATTTGTATTTCAGAATTTTTCAACTGTATTTCAGAATTTTCTATTTTTATTTCAGAAATTTCCAATTGTATTTCAGAATGTTATTTTTAGTTACATATCTCCTTGCTTATCTAGAAAAAATATGTAGGTAGTAAACGACTTAATAGTGATCTACATAATTTTATAGGGCTGTTATTTACTTCAAATTTTTCCTAATTGAAAAAAAACGATACTGACTTACCCTGTTAACCCAAAATAAAATGAAATGATAATTGTTTTCTAACGAATTCATAATTTTATTTTTTTAATAATTAATAATAATGATGAAGTAAATAGTAATTAATTAAATAGTAATGTTAGATATTAATATAAGTTTTCTATTAAAAACAAAAAGAAATATATATCCACTTATATATATATGGCGATTATATATATATACATATATATATGAAAAAATAATATAACATGTACTTAAAAATTTTCATTTAAAAAAATGTAACAAACTTTTGAGTATTAAAGTCTAATATTCCTTTAACAAAAAAACATTTGGAAATTTTTAAAAAACAGATAGAAATTTCTGAAACGCAAATGGAAGTTTCTGAAATACAATTGAAAAATTCTGAATTACAATTAGAAAGCTCCAAAATATAATTTGAAATTTCTAAAATATAATTGGGAATGGTGTAGTTTTATTTTGGTCTTAAAAAAAATTAAGTAGAATGTGTCAAGTATGAAAAAAAAAATAATTCTAAAAACTAGGCAAAGAAACAATAAGTCCCATTTGTGTGTATGCTTAAAACTGAGCAAAATGTAAAAATCATAAGACAAAAAGTTTGTGTCAGTTATTTTAAAGAAAACAATATAAAAATGAAAGCTTGCATTGTTTAAATTTTTTCCCATACCAACAATTGTTGACTGTTATGAAAAGTCTTTTTTATTTACTTTGACATTAGGTTTTCCCAAATACTTCTCCTTATAGTCAAATGATATAACGACAGCTGCATGAAAAAAAGAGGAAATAAAATTTTAAATTAAATTCGTTTAGCAGTTTTCCTAAATGGTTTTGAGATTTTGTTAACAAATATTAAAATATTGTAAAGTTTTAGTGTTAAATTTCTGGTATGACGTAAATATTTTAAGCCTTTTACACCGGAAATACTTTATAATTTGTAACATAGTAACACATTTTTATTACATGCATATGTTCTGCTTGTAATTTTTTTATATAGTAACCAGCAATCAGGAGATAGAGACCATACATACACTTCATTCAGTTGATATTATAAAAAAAGGTTGTGGGAAGAAGGATAGAGGGATCAGTGTGCTCTTTTTGAAAGGCAAGAACCACAAAAAAATACCGTGTTTCAGGAACATTTTGCTTAATTTTTTAAGAGTTTATTCTATTGTAATATCGATAGAATAGTAAAACATAACCCCCGTTGCGACGATGTTTAAGCGAATTAACGCGGTTGGATATCCTAACGTCACTTTTCCAAACGGACGTTGGAGTACCTGCGCATACCTAAGAGTTGTGTTCTAATTTCCGTTTTCGGCCAGAAAATAAGTTGGCGTAAAATAATTCCAACACCTTTTAAAAATCAAATGAAAAAACTTGAATACTTCCTTCGATAAGTAAAAAACGTGCTCCCTCTAACGGACGTCGCACTGAAATTTTATGTAAAAAATAACAAGAGTTTCTGTCTCCCCAATATCTTAACCATCCATTAAGACAGACGATGCTGCATGATCCAATGTACGTTTAGGTGTCAGAAGACAACATTGCAAACTCTTAAGCTTTGTATCTTTTGAATCTTTTTTAAATAAATATTCCTGACAATAAGCAACCATTATACGATGAGCATTTGGTTTAAAATTAGAAAAAAAATATTGAAGGCATAAACATATGCTGTCCCTTTTGAAATTTCTTAGATTTTCCTACAATATAAACTTTAAATTTCCAACAACTCTTAGTCATGTTATGCCACCCGCAAATAAAAGGAAACACTTAAATAAGTGGAGCGTTAAAATTTTATGATATGAATTGCATTGCCGCTATGGCTTTGCGCTTATGCATAAGAACTTGCTTAAAAATAATCGAAGCATTAAACTTAAAATGTATGATTATTGCATTACAAGTAGACTAAAGTAAACATGTTGTTAATATAAAAAGCAATTTTTGGAACAATTTTTTTGGAACATACAACAATAACTAACATAAGAAAAACAAAGAAAATAGAAATTAAATTATGGCTATGATGTTAAAAAACGAAAAAAAGTTATGTTAGTCTAAACGAAATCTAGCCAAAGGAAACGGGGTTTTTTAATTTTAAGCTGGCTTTTTGCAGAAATAAGACAAATATAATGTTCTTCAGCAGCTTTTAGCTTTAAAAATCAGTCGGCCAAGTCATTCAGTTAGTCAATCAGCAAGTTATTTACGCTGTTCCTTAATGACGGTATAATTTTAAGGGCCAATGTTGGATGTGAACTAAATTTATAGGTTTTTCCTGCATTTTGTTTGACATTTCTTAATTTAAGACTCAAGTTGAACCATGAAGACATACATCATCGACCAGAGCGTTTAAGTCATTTAGGCTTATTATGAGAAAGGGCGTTCGAATTAAACTACATATCGTGCAAACCGTAATTTTTTTTGGTCAATTAAATCGTCTAAATGTGAGTACAATCGGAAAAATAGTGCAAAAATTTGAGCAAAATGGGTCTCAATTAGATTTGAAAACAGCAGTGCATGCTTGTGCAGCTCGAACTGTAGAAAATATTGCTGCTGATCACGATAGTATGGCTAAAGATCCGTCCACCTCAACTCCTTGCCGTTCCCAACAATTGGACCTCTCATGCTCATCATTGTTGAACCTTATGCACAAAGACTTGCATTAAATGCTGACGAGGTGCAATTGACTCAAAAACTAAACCCTTTTGACCATTCCAGACGTCTTCAGTGGCCAGAATAGTGGCAAGAAATTGTAACAGTAGATTATCGGTTTTCAAAGAAAATCATCTTCACTAATGGGACACATTTTCGCCTTAGTGGATGCGACAATAAGCAGAATTGCTGTAACGTTGTTAAGAACTGCACTAAGAACAGCAGGAATCTTCTCTTGTATTCGCCTATTTGAGTTCATTGAAATAAATAATTTATATTCAGACATTTACACATTTTTCAAAAAGATTTTTTTTAATCAAATTTGTAGTTCATAACGGCAAAAATTTAGCTATTGTGAATTTACTGTAATAAAACAGCTGCTTAGAATTTTTGATTTTAAAATTTAAAGCAGAAAGGGAAATGTGTTGGTTACGAAAATTCGCAGAACGCACAGCGGGTGGTTCCGAATAAAATGTGGCTGCAGTCAATTTTAAACACACACTCAAAAACAAGTAAGAAAGTTATAGTCAGCCAATACCGACCATATTATACTCTTCACCATGCTTTATGAAAAAAATCAGTTATATTTTTTTTCAGTAAATGTGTTTAAAATTTTGAGAGGGCGAAATAATATTCAAGCCAATTTAAGCCCTAAATCCTTTTTCCGGGAGGATATTTATATGGGCGCTACATCAAAAAGTGGACAGTTTTGTTCAATATATTAGTTTAAGGCATAAAACTAGACACATGTTAACATTTTTTTTCAAAATATCTATTTTAGTATTCGATTAAGCTGTAGCCGAAAATTTTTGTTCTTGAAGGACATTTGTATAAGTGCTATATCAAAAAATGGATGGATTAAGATTTTGTTCAGTATACAACAAGGTGGGCCAAAATAAGTCATCCGAAGTTGTTTGACTCTCTTTTTTTTTTTAATGAAAACCTTCGATTCTGCTTTTTGAATATGTTTACCTGAACTTTAGGAATTTCACAAGTTAAGCTCGTTTATCGGCATTTTACATCACTTCGGAGAGAATTTCATGCGACAGATTCTCCCGTCGTGTCAAATGTTGCCCTTGAGGGCTTGCAGGGTCTCGGACTTGTTCACGCAAACACACAACTACAAAACACCCAACAAAAAAGCTAAGAACAGTTAAATCGGGTGATCGTGCAGGCCAATGTTAATCGTCAAAACGAGAGATAAGGTGACCCGGGAACACTGTCTTCAGAATATCGGTTGAAGCTTACGCAGTGTATGCCATTGCCCTGTCGTGTTAAAACCCCATGTCTTGCCGTCCAAGTTCGTTTAGGTGTGGCAAAAAAAAAATTTGGCTAACATTGCCCTATAGCGTGCATCGTTTAACCAGCGGTGTCCTTGAAAAAAACATGTCCCGATGACTCCTCCAGCGTCATTAGCGCACCACTCGGTCACTGTGAGTAAGCGTAATGGCTCTTTGTGCATCATCTGTGGATTTTCCGTGCCCCAGAGGCGATAGTTTTGCCTGTTCCCGTACCGGCTGAGGTGGAAATAAGCCTTATCGTTTATTATGATTTCGGTCGAAAAATTGTCCACTTCGGCCTCGTGATTAAGGATGGCTTGGGCCTAAGTCAAATGCGTTAGGCGGCAGCAGCTGATGCATTTAATGGACTTTTGACAGGAAAATGCACAGGTTTTTAACAAAATTCGGCTTAGGAACGACTGGCTGATGGCTAATTGCGAGGCACCGCGTCTGGTCGATGTTTTTGGCGACAGTTAGACATCCTCAACAACAGCAGCGATATTCTTGACAGAACGGACTCTCCGGATCCGGCCGCTCTTGATGCGGTCTTGTGTGGTCTTACATTCTTTAAGGTTGGTGGCCACACGGCTCAATGTTTGCGCAGTCGGTGTCGGATTGCTAGGGAAGCGGTGACGGATTTCGCTCTGCGCCAAAACCACAGACAAATTGTTACTCATAAAAGTAGACACAATTATTTCACGTTCTTTGGGAGTGTTTCGATCCGTGGCTTGTTTTTTGTTTTCTATTCTGTCTAGTTCAAAATTATTAAAACAGATTTAACATTGGCCGCCATTTTAAAAAATAAGAGCATCTTCCAATAGAGTGATTTCGAGTGGCACACCTGGTAGTTATTGGCTTAAATTAGACACATGTGCCCAAGATGCTTTTTTCCGGAATAAATTTGTGTGAGACCGACCATCATCAAGCATAGCAGGTTTTGAACTAAAAGATCTTGTTTATGCATCATTTCGTTAAAATATCTTTAAATTTTCAATCTAAAGCGTGTTCACAAAAATATATAGTGATATCCAGCCAGGTGGACGGAGAGAAAAACTAACAGATAGACATTCTTAAATGGTTTCAGGAAGTGATTTTTAGTCGATCTTTATAACTAAAGATTTGTCTCTCACCATTTCTTTTGAGTGTTACAAACATCTGCATAAACTTATAACATATCCGTTGTGCGTATAAAGCTGTCAATTTTAAATAGGCAATTCTTGAAATAAAAACCTATAACTCACAGCGCGACAAATATCACCACCAAACTGTAAAACAAAAAAAAAATTCGCTTTACAACAAATTTTTGTAATTTATTAAATTACCAGCACTTTGTTTGATATTCCGAAAATGCCAAATGTAAAATATTTAGTTTGTAATATATTCATAGAGATTATTCTAAAGGGCTTTCTTTATAAAACACTTCCGCTCACTTTTTATTGAAATTGTTTGTGTTTTCAGAAAGAATTTGCACACAAAGTTTTTAAAGTTATGGGAGAGGATTTGCAAAACTTGTAGATAAATATAAATGTTTTGTTTAAAAAAATATTTATTGTATTTAGTGTATAAAATTGTAATATGAATTTTGCATATTTGGCGCAGGTTGGTTGGTATTTCCTGTTTGTTACTTCCTTAGCCCATTATTAGACGAAAAACATTATTTGTTTTATGAGTAAAATTTGTTTTTCCTGTATTATTTTAGCGCAGGATGTGTTTTAAACTAAACCACTACAATTATGTTTGTTTTATAGGCCATCTTCACAAAAAAAGTACTTACACCTGGTTTTTATTATGATGAAAAGGTTTCTTATTAGGATTTTTTTATATAAATTTACTTTATTTTTTTAGAGCGAGAAAATTAGTTATAGTACTTTGTTTTTATCCCTTTAGTTATTAAAGGATTCAATTTTTTATACTTATTCACATTTTTGATCCAAAAGCTTATACATTTCAACCTTAGGTAGAACAGGCGGCTGCGGAAGTGATGAAGTGATAGTTGTGCAGCCCACTTGGGTCCGTTTCCTCGGTCCCTTTGTGATACCTGGGGAATTTCAACTTTACAAATTTAGAAAAATAAGCCACATACAATTAAAAGGCAAACTTCAATTAGACTAAGTGTGTCAATATTCTTGGTAACTTAAACAATGTACGGGCTCAGATCGCTTATGTGGCGCCTTAACTACACCTATATGTTACAAAATATATTTCAGATTATAAATGGAACGATCTTCATTTTTCTTTAATTTAACATATGTACCTTTCTCTGTTTTTTATGTTTTATCGAGATTTGGCTTCAAAGCTTTTGCTGCACAAATTGATTTGAAACTCTTCTGGGTCAACATGAAACTCGATACAAAGGTCTTTTGCTTTCTTAGTTTATTAAGTTAACAAATATTCCTTAGATTTTTAAGTTCCGTATCCGGGGTACGGTAAGCGTTCTCGCTATTCACTTGAATTTTGGTCTCTTATATTTTACCACGTCTAATGTTAAAATAACCAAATTTTATCGCCGTAAAGTAGGACAGATAAGACTTTCAATTTGACTTTTAGGACCTTAAATCCATTTTGTTAGAGCTTATTTCCTCGGTAACATTCGGTAATATTCGTACTGCTTCGTACTGCTTATTATGTCCAGTTTGCGTATTGTTAACTAATAGAAAAGTACAAGGAAAGAATAGATAACTTATAACAATCTGTATTGTATATATATTTTTATGTTATTAAATCACTACCTATTAATCCGAATATCTTTTTGTTAATAAGCAGTTTTAACTCGATGATTGCTATTAACGGGGTCGAAATTTTTAACTTTTTTTTTATTTTTTTGGTATCTTGATTATGTGTTATAAAATATATGATGCTATAAGAATGTGGTTAATATAATCTGACACATAACCATGATTTCGATTTATTTGAATCAATGTTATGATTGCCACAGGGTGCCCCGGTAGATCAGTGGTAAGTGCACAAGTCTACCAGTCTGTGGGTTTTGATTCCCGCCAGAGGCTTTGGTAAGCCTGCTTTATTCTTCAGGAATCTGTATCCTTTCTTTAACGGCTGCCTGTTCTACCTAACCTAACCTAACCTAACTTAACCTAACCTAACCTAACCTAACCTGACCTAACCTAACCTAACCTAACCTAACCTAACCTAACCTAACCTAACCTAACCTAACCTAACCTAACCTAACCTAACCTAACCTAACCTAACCTAACCTAATCTAACCTAACCTAACCTAACCTAACCTAACCTAACCTAACCTAACCTAACCTAACCTAACCTAACCTAACCTAACCTAACCTAACCTAACCTAACCTAACCTAACCTAACCTAACCTAACCTAACCTATAAATGCCACAAACAAATAGGTTTAATCTGAATCATAAATACCATTTTATTATTTAGCACCAAAACTAACTACAACTATAGTTTGATTGTGGAATTCACAAAACTTAACAATAATGAAATTGTCCACGATTATATTTCATTGACCGTAGAAAACATTTTTTCTCTGTGTTGGTAACCAAATCTATTTAAAAGTGAATGCACAGAAGACCCAGAAATTTTTTAGAACAGTTATATATTAGGTTTTTCTTGTCTTTACTACTCTTGGCAACCTACTATATAAGTTTCAAAAAATTTGTTTGTAAATTTCTTGTTTTTCTTGACCTCACCAAGAGCTGCTTTCAAATCCTTTTTAAAAATGTCTTTTATTAAAATGTTAAAATTTTTCTCATCTTTGCACTTTGAGCTCTGTCCAAAATTTTTTTTAGAGATTTTACAATAAATCAAATCTTTCCCAACATCTCCTTTTTGTGTCAGTTTGAAAAGGGTTGCATAAAATTTGATACATACTTTTACTTTAAAATATTTATACTTTTAACCTTTAACATGTCTAAAAGTGACAGACGTCTGTTCAGTATATATTAAATTTTAATCTAAAAATTTTATAATTTTTTGTATACTAAATGAGAAAAATATTTTTCTTTAATATCCTGCTCTTTTTTCATATGTCGGCTTGCAAACTTTTTAGTTTTTAGTGATTACGAAGTATAAATATAAATTTGTGTGCCAATCAAACAGCTTTTTATTTAAAAATATATAAACTTTACAAAAAATTTTTATATATAATATTTTTTGGAAGACTAACATTACATTTAAAATAAATTCAAAACAATAATAATTTTTTTTTATATAAATGAGAAGATTGGTGTTTTAGAAAAGTACTTCCAGCTCTCTTTGGTTACAGTTTAGCTTATCCTTTTTTGTCCTATATGTTTCCCCATTTTTAACGTAATTTAACTACCATATTGGTACCTGTTATTGTATGTTAATCAAAACTAATTCAATCTTGAGAACGCAGCATACATAAAAAACGCTCATAAAAATACAAATTAATTAATTTTTAATTTTAT
The DNA here is from genome assembly GCA_963583895.1 of Melanophora roralis. Classification (NCBI taxonomy): domain Eukaryota; kingdom Metazoa; phylum Arthropoda; class Insecta; order Diptera; family Rhinophoridae; genus Melanophora; species Melanophora roralis. The sequence continues at coordinate 103,442,348 of OY757187.1, read as the reverse complement.
CTTCTTAAGATTAGATACATGGAATATTGTTACTTCCTTTGTATATCTCAAAATTGTAATCCAAGAGAATTTGATTGTTTAAATTCCCTTATTTACACAAAAAATATTTTTCTTATATCTGTCTGATAAACAGTGTCATTAAATACTCGCGTCTTTTGTTAAAAAAATTAATGAAACCAATAATAAAAAAAATTAAGTTTGAGTTTGACTGTGTCCTTTTTAGTTAGGCTTAACAATCTAAGTGTTTTATAAAAATACTAGCTAAGCCCCGGTGTGCTTCGCTACCCCAATCATAGTAAATTTATTAAAATATGTAAACAAAAGAATTTATATATTTTTTAATTTATTGGTTGCCTCACATTAGTTGCAATAAATAATAAGTCAGCCCTACTTTTTACTTTGCACATAAACATTGGAAATTTACCAGGCTTACAGTTTTGGAGATACTTAGAAAGCTTTAATAAGCAAAAATTGTTTATAAACTTCTATATATAATCTTAGCCCCTTATTAACATATTAACATTTTTTGGTAACCTAACGAATGCAATTTAAATTATGTTTCTACCTTCATTGGTTTTAAAGTTACGAAAAGTACTGGAACATAATAAATAATTTTAACCTTTTTCCCCCTAAGAGTCCAATTATTCAAAAAAGACCCAAAAACGTACTCATATTTTTTAGGCCTGTCGCATCCAATTTGTATTATGTTTCTATCTTTATTGGTTGAAAAGTAACAAAAAACGCATAAAAAAAATTAAAATATATTTTTAACCCTGTTTTCCCCTTTTGGGTCCAAAATTAAAAAAGTAGGAAAACGTAATAATATTTTTTTAAGACCTATCGAACGCAATTTGAATAATGTTTATATTTTAATTGGTTTAAAAGTAACAAAAAATACCAAAAAGTACCAAAAGATAATTTTAACCCCTTTTTCCCCCATTTCGGACCAAAATGAAAAAAGAAAACTCCAGATACCTGTCTGTTTATTTCTTAAGGAAATCGCAAAACTTTTAAAATATTGTTTCTATATTATATACATTAAAAGATAGTAGGCTACAGGTTTTTCCTTTTTTGTCCTCTTTTTATCCCTTTAGCGGCCTTATTTCTAAAAATTCGTATGTATGTAAGCAAACATGTATTTAGCTCTACGCGTTTGATCAGTATGGCTTTGGTAATTTAGTAAGGTATTTCATAGCCAGATTTTCCCACACAAATGGGCGTAGTGTGGGCGTGGCAGCAAAGATTTTCAAAAAAAAGTTGGCAATTGTTTCTTCCAGACTTGAAGTAACTCGCTGTAAAAACTTCAAAAATGTCGATCCACTGGTGTGGCCAGCTATAAATTAAAAACATACATACAGACAAACATCCTTACATACATACATACATACAAACATACATACATACATACATACACACACACATACATACATACATACATACATACATACATACATACATACATACATACATACATACATACATACATACATACATACATACATACATACATACATACATACATACATACATACATACATACATACATACATACAAACATACATACATACATACATACATACATACATACATAAATACATACATACATACATACATACATACATACATACATACATACATACATACATACATACATACATACATACATACATACATACATACATACATACATACATACATACATACATACATACATACATACATACATACATACATACATACATACATACATACATACATACATACATACATACATACATACATACATACATACATACATACATACATACATACATACACCCCTTCTTTATATAATAGATAGATACAGAGATCACATTTCAAATATTTTTCAAAAGAAGTTCAAACTTCTCTTATATTGTTATATCCAAATTTTATTATGCTTTTGTGCAAATTTTTGTACCTCACCAAAGAAAAAGGTCTGAGACCCATCTCCAATTATACCAATCGACACAGAATCACTTCCTGGGTCGATTAAAACCTGTCAGTCCATCCGTCCCACTGGGAGTTAGGCTGAATTCCAAAACGCAGTTTGCTTTGCATTACAAATTTTCAACTTCTTCCCTTATGCACTCCTTACAATTTTGACAACGTTTTTTGCCTCCAGGACATTAATATACCTGCCAAACACTCATTTGGAAGTAAAAGATATTATCAAAAACCCCATCTTTGCTTTCAGGAAAAACTTGAAATTTTGTGATGCAATGCAAACTACGTTTTGGAATTCAGCCTTAATGTATTCTTGTAAACAAAGTAGAGACCGCATTTTTGCAGATATTTTGATGAAATTTGGAACAGATAAGTTTTTTGGCATAAGAAAAAATCATGTTGTTTTTGGTGATGGTCAGTTAATTTTTCGACAGAGCTCCCATATAAATGTCCTCCCGGATTAAGCGTTTTGAGCTGTAACTGGCTAGAATATGGCCTTATCTTCACATAATTTTGCACGTTTGTCTATCTTTATGCCACCCATTTTTGTACCGAAAATTAACATTATCGGTCTATTTTTGAGCTTAATAAAAATCGCAACAATAGAAGAACCAGTTTGAAAACTTACATTTTTGTGGGCGCTGCAATCCTCCATTTTTGTCCTTTAGAACTTCGGAATTAGAGGCCTTCTATATGTGTGCCAATTTTAAAAAATCAGTGCAATAAAAGTACCAGCATAAAAAGTTTAACTTTTATGGGCGTGGCACCGCCCACTTTATTACCTTCAAAATTTTAACTTTAAAAGCCGTTTACGTGCGAACTAATTTCCAAAAATCGGTCTCGAAGAGGAATTGAAATTATGTTTCTATCATAATTTACTTTTAAGTTACAAAAGTACTAAAACATAATTTTAACCCTTTCTTTCCCTTAGGGTCTATAAAATTAAAAAAGTACCTAAAAACGTACTCATATTTTTTAGGCCTGTTACACTTAATTTGAATAATGTTCCTATCGTTATGGATTTAAAATTTACAAAAAACGAATAACAAAATCAAAACATATTTTTAGCCCTTTTTTCCCCCTTTGGGCCCAAAATTTAAAAAAGTACGAAAAACGTAATCAAAGTTTTGTAAGACCTATTTGAACGCAATCTGAAAAATTTTTCTATCTTTATTGGTTTTAAAAGTAACAAAAAGTACCAAAAGTACCAAAATATAATTTAAACCCCTTTTTTCGGCCTTTCGGACAAAAATTTTAAAAAAAACTCCAAATACCTGTCTGTTTATTTCTTAAAGAAAACGCTAAACTTTTTAAATTTTGTTTCTATCTTATAGACATCAAGAGATAGTAGGTTACCGATTTTTCCCTGTTTGTCCCCTTTTTATCCCTTTACGGGCCCAATGTTTAAAAAACTCATGTGCGTTTAAACAAACATGTAAAGATTAATTTGTGTTGTAAATTTCAGGTATTTAGCTCTACGCGTTTGAGCAGTATGGCTCTGGGTAATTTTGTTACTTGACCTTCCCACACAAATGGGCGTAGTGTGGGCGTGGCAGCAACAATTTCCAAAAAAAAGTAGCCTATTGTTCCTTTCAGACTTGAAGTAACACTCGGTAAAAATTTCACAAAAATCGATCCACTGGTGTGGCCAGCTATAAAATACAAACATACATACATACATACATACACCCCTTCTTTATATAATAGATGAGAACTTGCTCTACCTAGAACACACAGAGAAAATTTCCTGACTTATAGAGAAATATTTAAAATTGACTTTTCAGAAAAATTTTTTATTATAACAATCAGCAAAGGTCCTAGAAGGTTGGAAGGATAACTAAGCTGGTTATGACTTTAAATAACAAAACTTAATTTCCAATAACTAACTTTACTCAAGGTTGTGACGGCTAAATAGTATATTTGGTGATTAACCGAAAAGTTTTGCATTATCTCTGAGTTTGTACACACAAAAAAAAATCTCAAAGAGTATATACGGACATTGCTGAGAAAGCTAAAAACTACTAGTACCATCAAAATGTCAATTTAAAATACTATTGATCCAATTGGAATTGCGACGCACGTGCATGTTAGCTAGCTAGTTTCGGGAGAAATGGGCGGGGATCTTAATTCCAATAAATGACCATTAATGCCAAATAACAAACAAAAAAATCACGTGCGGTTTAATAACAATGCCCTATAACAACATATGATAGAAACACTACCGATTTATCCAAAATACACCTCCAGAACCTAGATAGAATGGTTCTCTGCCTCTAGACCCTCCCTTCCTGTGGTTTCATGTTGGCACTGCATATCTAATTGAAACCCCTAAAACACTTTACCTTTTCTTCAGACCATTAAATTTTACATTATCCGAAATTAGTGCATTTTCAATTTATGAAACAATTATTTT